>LPNX010429939.1:100010-121738 GCA_001517045.1 Pseudotsuga menziesii
ATAACACATATTTCATTAAATTTGGAATTAAACAGTGGATCTAGAATTCCAAAATAACCAAAAAAATCAATTCTGGCATTGTTCTTGTAATAAAATCTTTCCAAATTTATTGAAATATGTGTTCTATACGATATTTCAAATTTAAAGCAATTTCATTGGCTAACACAAGATGACATGGAATTTGAATAAAAGTTAAAAGGCCCATTTTGAGTTGAAATTTCCTCTAACGAGTGTCAATGTATCTGTATGTTCCTGCCCTTGAAATGATCACAGAACATGATGAAGCAATGAATTACATAGTGGAATTGAGGGCACCTATCATCACTTATGTAGAAGCGATATTCCTTTAGAATTTCTCTTTTCTCTTCATTGCTATTTGGGCCATGCCTATATGTGATATGCACCATCAAGGAAACATGCTCAGAGTGATAATACTGACTTTGGATCTCATTTTGAGGTTGCTGAGTGTAGTTCTCGGTAAAATCAACAACTGAAAGTATAGTACCATGGGGAAATCTATCTATGCATATTCTAAACTTCTCATCCTGCCATCGTTCCAAGTGGACATGCTGAACATATTGGTGTGTCTTTTCAATAAATTCCTTAACGAAGTCACTAACTTATACCTGTTGAAACAAAATTATCTCAATATCAGTTTTTTTTTGTAAGTAGGGAATGAAATGTAACTGTTCAAACATAAATTTATAGATAAATGCATGTACCTGAGATGTCACCAATTTTATTTTTTTGCTTTCTTTCCATGGGACTATTTCATAGCTGATATATTTGAAACTTTTCATTTCTGTAACCATATTCCCAAATTCATTGTCTCCACTCTTGTGTATACATTGTCTCAATAATGCCATTCCAACATAGTTGGGGCAAGTTCCATCCAAACAAGATTTTGCATAGTATGTTTCCCCCTCAGGCCTATTGCACATGATACTATGAATGAATTCTCTTGATGAACTTGGTTGTATTGTCAAGGAGCAATCCTGCACATGGTTAGAATGCAACACACGACGAATGTACAAAAATGTTTCATAGTAATATTCATATTCTACATCATATCTACAACAACAAGTCTTACAAAGAGTATTTATTATAACATACCATGGCTTACATTTCTTAAAAGATCTTTTCCCCAAATTCAATTGTCTATGTTCATTCCTAAATTTCTCATATAGTTCTGTCTTCATTATATCAAGAATATGCTTAATATGTGGTTCATGATCCTTTGAACCCCTTCTGAGTTTTAGTACATCTTTCCAGTTTGAAGAAGGCCTTGTGTGATCATGGAAAAAAATCTGCACTAGTCCCCTTACTGCATCAGCTAGCTTCATGTCATGACGTGGCAACCGACCAATAAAGGCCCAAAAATATGTTTGAGTAGTTGTGTCAAGATGTTCTCTTCTAATAGAATACCTACGGAGGGTTTTTACATTCAAATTACTTAGTTTAGATATATTCTTGAGAAAACGAAGGACCCTGGTGTTCTTATTTACAGTTGCTTGTGACAACACACGACAAGCCGCATTGCGGTCCTTTGAACGTGTGTTCTTACCAATTTTACCAAAGTCATCTACTAATTTTTTAACTATATGAGAACTTAGTCCAGAAGTCTTTATCATCTTTATCCCTAACGATTTACTAACAATATTCATGCCCCTATATTTTAACAATGATAAAAATAATCTACATTTATCTCCATCACATTTAGAAACAAAATATTTATTTAGTATCTGTTGAGTTTGATAAGCAATAATACGTTTAGATAGCGCACCATCAATGGAATTGAGGAGTCCTTCATCAACTTGTATATGATTCGGAGTTCTTCGATGTGTGCTTTCTAATGGAGGTAAGGGGGTTGGTATTCTATCATCTAGCGCATCAACAATACGCTCTAGCGTTTCCGTAGCAACTTGTTGTCCTTCATTCTCTTCCTGGTAGTTGGATGGTGGAAGTCCAACATCCTCATTGATGGTCTAGATAATATTATCTTTTTCAATAGTAGGCTCCATGTCCAACGCCTCTTCAACAGTATGCTCCATGTCCAGCACCTCTTCATGAGCTTCGTCTTGAGATGGTAACTTATCACTTTGACTTGATGTGGGATTTGAAACATCCCCTAATGAACACCTAGATTTTGCTTCTTGAATAATTCCATGGGGTGCTTGTTCAACAACTATTGTGGAAATTGAAGGTCCCTCTAGTGAATGCTTCATTTTTTCTTGTGGTTGATCAATAGGATGAACTATAGTATCCTCTATAATTGGATTTGGATTAGTTTCCAAAGAAAGCCTCTGATTCATCATGTCTATTCTTTTCTTTTCTTTCTGTTCTTCAATGACTTCTTGAGGTCTCTTCTTCCTTGTTGATTTCTTCCTTGGTTACGTACATTCCCCATCACCACAATGATCAATTCAATATAGTTTGTTTTTGCTGCTCCTCAATTACAAGCTTTCAAACCTTTAAATTTATTTATAACTATAGATCCTTCAAGGTGCTTCAATATTCCTTCTTAATTGTTCATATTTCCCATCAAAACAATGATGAATGAAAAAATTACCTTTGGTTCTCTTGAATAATAAGCAAATGAAAGTTAAATCATAAATTGTTCCTCAAGTTGATTCTCTTGTACAATTGTGTATATCCACCATCACCATGAAATGATATTGAAGCTTGATATCTTATCCTGTGTGCTCTTCAACAATGAAAGATGTCCTCAATGCTGCACCTGCATAATAAAATAATGATGGAGAATGTGTATTGTGAGTATTTCCACAGGCGAGCTTGTGCTCTGTTGAAAAAAATGCACAATAATACGATTTTCGTAAAGACAAAGTAAAGTTGCTCTCGGACAAAAACAATCCACTGTTTTTACAGTCCTAAAATGCGCACACATTATATAGAGTAAAAACATGTACACGATTTGTAGAAGTAAAACACACACGTGATAGTTGTAAGCACAATTAATAGGCTGGGTGCACGACTAAGGCAACAAATAAAATCATAATGAAACAAATATTTTCTATGGTTAGAAACAAAGAAAATGTTTTTGGTGTTCCCTTCTTTTCATGCATATAAATGTTTATCTCTATACCCCCAATAATCCCTACATACTCCCTATCTCTTTCTAAATATACCTCCCTCATTCTCTCTACATCCCTCCAGATATGTTTCTTTCTCTCCCTTACTCCGGCTCTCCCTCTCTCACCGTTATGATGACGATGATGATGATGATGAACATGATGATGGTGATGACGGTGATGAACATGATGATGGTGATGATGATGATGATGAACATGATGATGATGATGATGACAATGTTGATGATAATGATGGTGATGAAGAAGATGATGATGATGATGATTATGATGATTATGATGATGATGATGAGGGTCATGATGATGATGACCATGATGATGATGATGATGAAGATTATGATGATGATTATGATGATGATGATGATGAGGGTCATTATGGTGAAGACGATGATGATGAACATGATGATGATGATGATGATGATGATGATGATGAACATGATGATGGTTATGATGATGAACATCATGATGGTGATGATGATGATGAACATGATGATGATGATGAAGACGACGATGATGATAATGATGATGATGAAGACGATGATGATGATGACAATGGTGATGAGAATCATGCTGCTGCTGCTGATGATGATGATGATGATGGGGAACATGATGATGGCGATGATGATGGTGATGATGATGATGAACATGATGATGATGATGAAGATGATGATGATGATAATGATGATGATGATCACGACCACGATGATGATTATCATGATGGTGATGATGATGACGATGAGGATGATGAAGATGACAATGATGATGATGTTGACGACGACGACGATGATGATGATGACGATGACGACGATGATGATGATGATGATGATGACCTTGATGATGAATACGATGATGATGTTGTTGATGATGATGATGACCATCATCATCATCATGGTGATGAAGATGATGATGATGAACATCATGATGATGATGATGATGACAATTATGATGATCATGATGATGAAGACGATGATGATCAACATGATGATGATGATGAAGATGATGATGTTTATGACAATTATGACGATGACGAAGATGATTATGATAACTATGATGATGTTTATGATGATTATGATGATGATTATTATTATGATTATGACGATTATGATCATGATCATGATGATTATGATGATGATCATGATCATGATGATCATGATCATGATGAGGATGATGGTCATGATGGTGAAGACAATGATGATGAACATCATGATAATGATGATGATGATGATGATAATGATGATGATGATGATGAAGGTGATGATGATGAACATGATGATGATGACGATGATGATGATGATGGTGTTGAACATGGTGATGGTGATGATGATGAACATGATGATAGTGATGATGATGATGACGAAGACAATGATGATGATCATGATCACAATGATGATTATCATGATGGTGATGATGGTGATGATGATGATGACGATGATAATGAAGATGACGACGACGGCGATGATGATGATGAAAATGATGATGACGTCGACGACGATGACGATGATGATGATGATGACGATGAAGACGAGGATGATGTTGATGATGTTGATGATGATGAGGATGATGATGATGATGATTATGCTGATGGTGATGGAGACGATGATGATGAACATGATGATGATGATGATGATTATCATGATCATGATCATGATGATGAAGACGATGATGATCAACATGATGATGATGATGAATATGATGATGATTATGATGGTGATGATGATGATGATGATTATGATGATGTTTATTATGATTATTATGATTATGATGATTATGATGATGATGATGATGATGATTATAATTATGATGATTATGATGATGATGATGATTATTATGAAGATGATGATGAGGGTCATGTTGGTGAAGACGACGATGATGAACATCATGATAATGATGATGATGATGATGATAATGATGATCATGATGATGATAATGATAATAATGATCATGATGATGGAGACAGTGGTGATGATGATGATGATGATGATGATGATGATGAACATGATGATGGTGATGATGATGAACATGTTGATGGTGATGAACATGATGATAATGATGAAGACGATGATGATGATAATGATGATCATGATCATGATCATGATGATGATTATCATGATGGTGATGATGGCGATGATAATGATGATGATGATGGTGATGATGATGATGATGATGATGATGATGAAGATGGCGATCATCATCATGATGACGTCGATGATGATGATGATGATGATGATGATGACGACGATGATGTTGTTGCTGCTGATGATGATCATGGTGATGAAGACGATGATGATGAACATGATGATGATGATGATAGTGATGCCGATGATGATGATGATGATGAAGACGATGATGATCAACATGACGATGATGATGAAGATGATGATGTTTATGATGGTTATGATGATGCTGATGCTGATTATGATGATGTTTATGATGATTATGATGATTATGATGATGATGATTATGATTATTATTATGATTATGATTATGATGATGTTGATTATGATTATGATGAGTATGATGATGATGATGAGGGTCATGATGATGATGATGATGATGAGGGTCATGATGTTGAGGATGATAATGATGAACATCATGATAATGATGATGATGATGATGATAATGATGATGATGATGGTGATGGTGATGGTGATGATGATGACAATAATGACGATGATGAGGGGCATGATGGTGAAGACGGGGATGATGATAATGATGATGATTATCATGATCACGATCATGATGAACATCTGAATGATCATGATCGTGATCACAATGAACATCATGATGATGAAGATGGTGATGATGAACATCGTGATAATGAGGATGATGATGATTATATTCATGATGATGATGAGCATGATGAGGAAGACAATGATGATCAACATGATGATGATGATGATGATGATGGTGATGAAGATGATGGTGATGATGGTGATGATGATTATGATGATGATGATGACGATGAAGATGATGACAATGAAGATAACGATGATGAAGATGACGACGATGATGATGATGAAGATGAAGATAATGATGATACCGATGACGATGATGACGAGGTCCATGATGATGATGATGATGATGATGACGATGATCATGATCATGATCATGATGAGGTTCATGGTGATGATAATGAAGAAGAAGATGATGATGATGATGAACATCATGATGATTAAGAGGATGATGATGAACATCGTGATAATGATGATAGTGATGATGATGATTATGACGATTATGATGAGGGTCATGATGATTATGATTATGATGATGATGATGAGGGTGATGATGATGATGATGATGATGATGATGATGAGGGTCATGATGGAAAAGAAAATGCTGATGAAGACACATGTGCCTTACTCACTATCCCTTAATGACTTACTGACTGGCCCTCCCTGCCTTTGTGCATAATGATCATGATGATGAAGACAATGATGATGAACATAATGATGATGATAATAAAGATCATGATGATGATGATGATCATGATGATGAAGACGATGATGATCAACATGGTGATGATGATTAACATGATGATGATGATGAAGAAGAAGATGATGCTTATCATGATGATGAAGACAATGATGATCAACCTGATGATGATGTTGAAGATGATGGTGATGATGATGAATACGATGATGATGATGATAAGGGTCATGGTGATGATGATGATTGACATGATGATGATGATGAAAATAACGATGACAATGATGATGATGATGAACATAATGATGACAATGATGAAAATGATGGTGGTGGTGGTGATGATGATGATGATGATGATGACGAACACCGTGATGATGAAGATTGTGATGATGAACATCATGATAATGAGGATGATGATGATGATGTTCATGATGATGATGATGATGATGATGCAGATGATGAAGATCATGATGATGAGGATGATGAAGAATATGGTGATGATGGTGACACCATTCATCTCTCTCTCTCTCTCTCTCTCTCTCTCTCTCTACATGTGTGAACCTACACCTTTCTATCCTTGTGTTTGTTCCCCCATCACCCCTCAGAAAAACACACCTTCTATCACTCCCTCAATATCTATTTCCTTCACTCTATATTCATCCCTCTCTCACCTCCCTCCTCCCTCTCTATCTTATTCTTTCTCACACTCTCTCCACATCTCTCTCTCTCTCTCTTCTTCTTCTTCTTCTTCTTCTTCTATGTTTTCAAATTATCCCTTCTCCTCAACCCCCTACCTCATTATGACCCCTATTATATGTTTTATTGCATCTCGTTCCCATCTCTTCAATTTCCCCCTCCTTCGCCTCTCTCCTCCAAAACACCCTATTCCTCCTCTAATACTCTATATCCACTTTTTCATTCACCAATCCTCTCTATCATCAAACCATCACCCACTTCCTCCCCTCCACCTTATCCCCCTTTCTCCACTCAAATTTACAACATCCTCCTAGGACCTTAACCATTCCCAACCCCCTCTCAACTATTAACCATCCCCACTTGAACTTCCAATAACTTCCTAGGACCTTGACCCTTCCTCACCCCCTCTAAACTATTATCCATACATTTGATATATCACATATAGTGCTATATTTTTAGCTCTACAAAATTCCTTCACATATTACAGTTACATAAAATGCTTTTGTTTTATAGTTATATAACACGCATGCATTTTATAGTTATATAACACATTCACGTTTTGTAGTTATATAACGCACATGCATTTGTAAATTCTACAAGGCGGGAAATGTAATTTAAATTCAAACATGCCAATTCACTTGCTCGCATGTCACCAATAATCCTATGTGTATGGTTTGAAATTTGCTTCGGTAATACCAAAATTGTGCTATGGTATATGATAAACCATAGCTAATTGGGAATTTCCCCCATTTTATGAAGAATTCGTTGTTTACACACTCGTTACGGTATGCTACACACAATCATTTTTGACGAAATCTTAAACATAAAAAGCGTTTTTCTCTGCAGATTCTAAATATGAATTTTTTATTAAAAATATTATATTTTCCTATTTGTTTTCAATTTCTATTGTGTCCTAACTCCTTAACTCAAAATACATATCGTTAGTTTTTTTCCCATAACCTTTTCAATTCGTAAGTGTTTAAAAAAAATATATGGTGCACTAGAAGACACTCACCTCTACATTCTATAAAAAACCCATTTCATGATTATTTCATTAAAACCTTCAAAGGCTACACCCATAAAAGATGTACTATTTTCGAGGAATGATCACTTAGATAATTATAAAAAAAAAATTACTAATTTTATTTTCAAAAAATATTGTTGCACTAGTGTTATATGTTCTCTACATGCCTGCAAAGTTTTGTATCTCGAAAGCATCATTTAGGACCTCAAAGGATGCACTCACAAAAACATATACCTTATGATTTCCGTAAAAAAGACATGACTGTTAGAAAAAATGAAATTTGACATACGTATAAAAAATTTCAATACATAAACCTTATATATTTGGAAATATGATTCAATTTCCTACATTTAATATTTTTTACTCAAAGCAAGATATTTTGTGTAAGTATCTCAAACAGAACAATTAAGTTGATGGATTGTTGTTTTTTCAGTTTTTTATTGCATCTAACATGCCCAAAGTGACCCTCATTAGCTTGCACTGTCTCATTTATATTTATTCTTCTTTTGATTACTGTCACTACTTTCACTAGAATCCTGACATTTTTGTGTATTGTCCTTGGTTGATTCCTCACTTGAAGATTCAGTCTCATGTTTGGAAAATTACAGCTTCCTTCCTTTATGTTTGTAAGGTGTAGTTTTTTTCATGTCAAGTTCAGGTTCTTTATTTTTATCTCTTTCATTACTGTGTAGTTTAGACAACAAAATGTTATTTAATTCCTCTCGTACTTTCAAAACACATTTGTTATCTTCTTTAACTCTTTTTAATTTTTCTCTTAATTCTTTAACAACTTGTTGTAACTCAAATGGGTTTTCGTTTTGACTTTCATTAATATTTACCCAAATTTTACCCTCCCTTAGATTACCCTCTTCATTCTTCACTATATTTCTAGGATGAGATTCCTCTTCCACAGGCATTCCTACATCTACCATAATTTCCTGCAAAAACAAAGTTATTATTATTCATGTTCGTAAGAGAATCAAACAATAGTAGAATATAGTTAGTTTTCTCTTTTTATCAGTTTAAGTGTCGGGATTATTCAGGCCAAGTGTTGTAAACCATGCTCTGATACCATTTTGTCCCAAACCTAAAAATTACAGTAATAAAAAAAAAATTGTATTCCCTTTTAATCTTTTTATCCAACTAAATATTGTAACAAGTATATTTTGGTCATAGCATGAAATACTTGTCATTATGTATAACAGTAACTCATAAATGAATATTACTTGGATCGACAGGTTAAAATTTAATGGCCATTACCTACAGGTGTCAACGACCCGACGTTACTTCTTAAGGTGAAACCATCAAACACTTTAAGGGTGTGTGCAAGAAGTTGAGGGACCTTTTAGATGCAATGGTCGAGTGAATTCAATCACTTTTGATGCAAAAAAAACAAATCATCCCAAGCAATCCTGAACTTTCCAAGCCTAGTCCCAAGGCTGCCAACATGCATGCCAATTAGGATAGTAAACCAAATCACGCCTCCTTTTTATTTAAGCAAATTGTGCCTCCATGTTATTCAAGCAAATTGTGCCTCCATTTTATTTAAGAAAATTGCACCTCTATTTTAGTGAATAAAATCACGCTCGCGTTTGGAAACCCTATTGTTTTTTTAAAACAGGCTGAGCCCATCTTTTTTTCCACATCGCACAGCTATTGGAGTTGGACGGAGCAAATCTCGACTGGGCAAACACATTTTTCGATGTGCCAAAGCCATCGACCTCCACCTTTGGGTAAACCTCCTATTTGTGAGGTATTTTCCTCATTTCTTCTCATGTTTTTTCTCTTTGTTCATCAATTTATTTTCCCTAATTTGAAAAATTAAACAAAAATAAATTAATTTATGGCCAATGGAAACAAAAACCCAAATGGAATAGGCCAATGGAAACAAAAACCCAAATTTAATTGGCCAATGGAAACCAAATCCCCAATTTAATCATAAAAAGTTAAATAGTTTTGATTATTTGCCAAAATACATACCCAAAATTCACATTCCCAATGGAAACCAAAACCCCAATTAACTCGTAAAAAACAAATGAATTTCACTATTTCCATATGCATATTCACAAGCATCCTTGTGAATCCATACCAAAATTCACAAATATGAAAAGTTCTTGAAGCACATTGCAAGTTTGCATAAATAATTTACATGGCCAATGTAAACCAAAACCTCAATTAACTCATAAAAAACAAATGAACTTCACTATTTGCATATATGTATATTTGCAAGCATCATTGTGAATCCAAACCAAAATTAACAAATATGCAAAGTTTGTCAATTATATTGCAAGCTTGCATACAACTAAAAAAATCAAGTAGAATTCATATATTCCCCTAAAATACATAAAAAAACATAATAAATCCCTTGCCTTTATCCAAAATATCGAAGTTGGTCTTCCAAGAACATCAATAAACACCTTATAGTTTTGATGAAACTTCTTAATCCAAGTGTTAAAATAAGGTATAGAAGCTTCCCATGCTTTTAACAAACATTTCCTCTTGAACGAAGGGTACTTTTTGGTTAAGGTCAAGGCAACAAAGTTCAACAATAGACTCTACGAACATGAAGATACATAGATAGGTTGATGTGTTTGATAAAAAATGCCAATCACATACTATCATACATGATATAATCTAGTGGAAACCTTGCAACCATAAAATACACTATAGACAATTGTGCATTTAAAGTCTCTCATGGGTGTATAGAAAGAGGGCATAGAACTAAAATAACATCAAGTGGAATCCATACATGGCCCAAATTAAGCATTATCAAAGATCTGCTAAATAGACTTTGGAGTCCAAAAAACATCACGCTATAGCAAATAATTACATATCTAGCAAAATCGTTGCCTATAATGGGATTTTATTCATCAATAGCACATTATGCCGCCTATTCTAGGGTCTAGTTGTTGCCTTTACCCGCAATTTGGGAGCTGGTTCTGCAAACGAAATAGTAAGCACCTCACAATTTCGATGAAACTTTATAATCTGAGCCTTAAAATAAGCTAGAGGAGCTTCACAATCAACATATGCACTCAAGACACTTTATGTACACATGCATACTTAAAAATTAGAATTAATGCTTGAATTTAGGACATAAATATGAAATGAAAAAATGTTAAATGTTTATTCTTTACTGTAAAATTCAAGATCAATTTTTAAATTTGCATGATAGATTTAGTTTATGTTGTTATTTGTTGTACATTAGTTATACAGTTTTCAGTGCTTAGAGATGTCATTATATCATGTGTTTATATTTCTAATGATATTTTATTTGTATTTATGATTGCAGTGGCTAATATGGATAACAATGCGGAGATACTGAGGGTTATTAGCCATCTGAGAGAGATTGGTTCTACTTGGAGAGGTGGAGATGAGCTCTACCACTCCTTGTCATTGTCTTTGTTGTCTATTGTTGATATGATCACAAGATCGAATGATGCTTTGTATAGCATTGCATCATACATGGAGAGGAAAAGACAACAATACGCTGATGGGTTGAGCTACAACGAGGTAAAAAAGCTCAAAATAACAAAACAACAGATCTATACATTGTTTAGATTGCCTGGGACAAATGACATTCTCGAGATCAACAGGCCATATATTTCTATTGAGTGGTGCACCTTTCCACCCATTAGAGACAATTGGATGGATAAGTGGTACATGGTTTTTGACATTCCCCCTCACAACAATACAAAAGTACCGTTGTACTTCCTCCAAAAGTTGTATGTAGAGTTTGTGATGGGGAAACATGTCAACTATTTTGACATGTTGGGCTTCCAGGGAGTTGGTAGGGGGATTCCCCAACACCGACCCAATGCTAGGCATAGAGATGCCAATCCATAGATACTTGTACCCCATGCCTAGCTATTGAGGGAAAACATCCCTCCTGCATTTTTTACTCAAGCTGAGATGGTCTCTCGACACAAGACTACTATTGACTAGAGAGAGCCCTCTTCCTCTATTGGTGTATAACCACCAGCTTCTGGTGGTGGAGGGACATCTATTGGTGGGGATAGACCGACATCTCATGTGCCTCAGAGTGAGCCACATGTCTGCACATCATGTGGGGGACCCTATTATTGTCCTATACCAAGACATGGTACCACTACGATGGCTAGTGGTCAGGTAAGGACATTGTTAAAACTCTATTATTGCTCAATTTTTATTTTTTCCATAATGTATGTAACATATTAAAATATTGGTAATATATGAAATATTTACTCTTGCAGGAGATTGATGCATTTCACGATGGTGGTACTGCAATCGATGTGGTTGTACCCGAGGCCCAAACAACCACCATTGAGGTAATATTTAAACATTTGTCATTTTGTTAATACATATCATTTTGCTAATGCATGTGTTAGTATTGATTAATTTATTAAATTGTCTAATATTTACAACTTTTTAAGTTGCAGGTACCCCACTTAGAACGTGCTGCTAGAGACGTTGATATCAATGACATAGTCCAAGGTGGAATTTATGATTACTTGAAGAATGTAAGTACATAGGTTTGGCTGAATCTTGTTCAAATTATTTAAATTTCTTACTGTACACTCCTTTATAGATCGCTAATATTTATAATTTTTAAACTTGCAGATGATATTATCATCTGAAGAGGGACAAGAAATTGATGGAAGAGGTCACTCCCATGGGGGAGATATGTCCCAGTAAGGGGTAAGTATATTACTACATGTTAGTTTTTTAGTACATATTATTCCATACATTCAAATCCATGTCTAACTATGGTAACACTTTATGACTGCAGGCATCATCGCAGATCCCTGTACTGCCTCTTTCATTTGGATATCCCCGTAGTCCAAACATAGATAAGGGGGATTTTTAAACCATACGACCCTCTTCCTTGACCAAATTCGGTGTGCATGAGGATCAACCTACTCATCCCATGGTAATGTACACACTTCCAATGGTAGTTGTTGGTTAGCTATGAATTCACTTCACAAGTAGTTTTTCTTAATGTTATTTTCACAAGTTTACAGCATCAGGATGTAGAGTCATCCGTGCTAGACCTTAGTGGGGTTGTTGATGCTGCGGTGAATGTTGCATCTACAATAGGGATAAGTCACATTGAGGTACATCTACTTGAATATTTGTAATTTTATATTTTGTTTGTATTGTTTATGGACATGCATGATGTCTAACTATTTTATCATTTGGGGAATGTAGCCACACCCTGGTCCATTAGTGCATGCAACTGAGGTTGATGTTCAACCTACGCCTGCTCTTAATACTGAAGAGTCCCAACATAATCCCCTAGAAATGGTTTTTTCGGTGAGATGTTCATTTTTTACATAATTGATTAGTAATTTCTCATTCATGTACATGTTGATAATTCTTGAGATACTTGACATTTTTTTTTATTCACAGAGAAACATTGTAGAGAGACTCTCTACAAGGAGGATGACACTAGAGTTACCTATACCCCCAACACCAGAGGCACCTATACCCCTGACAGATGTAGTGAGTATTTGTTTTATTTACAATTGAGTCATATTTTAAATTTTCAAACTTTGTTATTGATGGACAGTACTAGTTTCGTTACCTGAACAAGAAATATTATCATTGATTTGCAGTCACCAAAGATGCACAGTGGTCATAGACAGAGGCAACAAGCATCAGGGTCTGGGAAAAAAAAGAGAAAGTTAGATTTTTGATGTGTTAGTCTAGGACAAATATGTATTTTTATATACAATTTGGAGTTAGAGTATAGGGGTGCGGTCCAGGATAGATGTACTTTTGTTTGCACATGTACATCAAATATTTTTTTGATACATGTACATTGACAGGCCATAGATGGGCCTTCTATTTTTGTATTATAACTTTCATGATATAAAAAATATTTCATATCAAGGCTCTTGAGACCTTCATGGTTCAGTCTTTTAAGTGTGATTATACACGTGTGGCCAAGAATGTTTCTATGTGTAATGTTCCCAATTTTTTATAGATTTTACAATTGCATGGAGATATCAGTTATAAATTTGAGAACAATGCACAATTACATTATTATGTACTGACAAAAATGTACATTTTAATTGTTTTTTATCACGATCCAATTGCATATATAGTGTTAAATTGTATTCACAATGATGGAACATACCTAATACACATAAGCACCCAGCATAGCTAAGCAACTGATCCAACTAGGTGGAATACAAAATCACCTTACCCACATAACAACCTAACAAAATTTTAAAGGATGTATGAATTTGACACACCTAAGTGATGTACCTGTGTGGTCTACATAAATAAAAGTAGTGTTTGTCATGGTGTCTTTCATCTAACAAATACATGGGATACGCATCAAACCTAAAAGTATCCAAGTATTATATGGTTGATTAAAAATAATGGTTATGACTATATCCTACACATTATGTATATCTTGCACATTATTTTATCATTTTGTTAATGTACATGGCATTTGATGAATGGCCTCGAGTAACAAATTTGAAAGAGATGAAAATTATGTGTGATTTTATTATATTTTAAACTGATTAGAGAGGTACTATTATGAACCTTGTTTTATAAATTCATGTTTATGGAGTATTATTCAAAGCATTCATAGAATGAAGATATATATATTTTGTAATAATGGCATAATAGGCTGGCCACTTGTTTCTAAACATAAACATGTTCCATTACATGGTTATTGACGTAATGGAATTGTATCCTCCTGCATTTAATCGTACAAATGCTCACATATATTGGATTAAATAGCTAAATTAATATGGGAAACAACCTTCTTTCGAGTTTCCATTCCCATGAATGATATGAGATCTTAAGATCAATTCACCTACACATAGAGATCGACAACTCATTTTGCCTTGATTAAAACAAAAACAAAGAATATTTCTTGCTAGACAATGATGGGAAATAAGTCAAGTTCAATACCTCACAACATGTAACACAATTCTTGATAGCTGCACATGGAATAATAGGTTGCAACAAGTATTTTTTCAAGAGGGGAATATCTACAATCACCTTCAAGCTGACCTCTATGTGCAAAAAATTCACATTCACTTACTGAGCAAAACCCTTGTTTACAAAATTGAGAAAAAGATGATCCCTTGTCCATGGAACTAGAGTAGAGGGACACTCTAGCACTATCTCGATGTCTTGAATCCAACAGATCCGATGGTTCGTTGATCTGAGCAACGATCATCAATCTATGGCACGTTGAATCCCACCTCCTACAGGCTTTCAAGGACACATGTTGAATCCCTAACCGGGGAACAGAATGGAAACCGTGCATCAAAAAGGGATTTTGGTGGGTCGTGCAAGTGTGTTTAGGTAGGTTCCATGTGGGAACACTAGCCACACATTCACGGTTGAGGAATTTGCAAAGTAGGCCCCTATGTTCATAAATTGGACATTCACTTACTGAGCAAAACCTTAGTTTCCAAAATTGACTGAAAAAATGATCCCTTGTCCATGGACCTAGACTAGAGGGCCACCCTAGCGCTATCTCGATGTCCTGAATCCAACAGAGCTGACAATTCGTTGATCCAAGAAATGGTCATCATTCTATGGCATGTTGAATCCCACCTCCTACGGGCTTTCACGTACACCTGTTGAATCCCTACCCGGGTCATAGAATGGAAATCATGCATCAAAAAGTGCTTCCAGTGGGTCATGCAAGCATGTTTAGGCAAGTTCCATGTGGGAACACAAGGCATGTGTTCATGGTCAAGCAATATGCGAATTTGACCCCCATGTGCAAAAAATTCACATTCACTTACTAAGCAAAACCCTAGTTTCCAAAATTGACAAAAACAATTATCACTTATCCATGGACCTAGAGTAGAGGGCCACTCTAGCACTATCCCGATGTCCTAAATCCAACAGATCCAATGGTTCATCTATCAGAGAAATGGTCATCATTCTATGGCACATTGAATCCCACCTCCTACAGGATTTCAAGGACACCTATTGAATCCTCAATCCGGGAATAGAATGGAAACCGTGCATCAAAAATGGATTTCAGTGGTTCGTGGAAGTGTGTTTAGGCATGTTCCATGTGGGAATACTATCCACACATTCATGGTTGAGAAATATGTGAAGTTGACCCCCATGTGCAAAAATTTCACATTCACTTACTAAGCAAAAACCTAGTTTCCAAAATTGACCGAAAAAATGATCCCTTGTCGATTGACCCAGATTAGAGGGCCACCCTAGGACTATCCCAATGTATTAAATCCAATGGATCCAATGTTTCATTGATTCAAGCAACGGTCATCATTATATGGCACGTTGAATCCCACCTCCTACAGGATTTCAGGGACACTTGTTGAATCCCTACCTGGGGCATAGAATGGAAATCATGCATTAAAAAGGGCTTCTAGTGGGTCATGCAAGCGTGTTTAGGCAGGTTCCATGTGGGAAATCTATCCATGCATTCACGGTCGAGCAATATGTGAATTCGACCCCCATGTGCAAAAAATTCACATTCACTTACTAAGCAAAACCCTAGTTTCCAAAATTGACAAAAACAATTATCCCTTGTCCATGGACCCAAAGTAGAGGGCCCCTCTGGCACTATCCCGATGTCTTGAATCCAACAGATCCAACGGTTCATTGATCAGAGCAAAAGTCATCATTCTATGGCACAATTAATCCCACCTCCTATAGGATTTCAGGGACACCTATTGAATCCCTAACCAGGGCATAGAATGGAAACCGTGCATCAAAAAGGGCTTTCAGTGGGTCGTGAAACCATGTTTAGGCATGTTCCATGTGGGAACACTAGCCACATGTTCATGGTCAAGAAATATGTGAAGTTGACCCCCATGTGCAAAAATTTCACATTCACTACTACATTTCAATCCAAAATCTGACGGTTACTTCCGACGGCGCGTGGATTTCTCTTTTTAAACCTACCAAAAATCACAAAGTTAAATTTTTTTTGTTGTAAATGTAACCACCAGCGTCGCTTAAGCGACGGATATTCTCATAACCATCGGTTAAGCGACGGATATTCCCATAACCGTCACATATCCGACGCTTAGGCTAAATACTTTACATCCAAGCACAATACTTTTTATCAAAGCATAGCAGTTTTAAAGCTCTGATTTTAACTAACCGTCGCATATCCGACGCTTAGTTTTAAATTGAAAATCGTATCCGTATTATTGCCGTGCTTTCCACTTCACTTGCAAATGCTAAAGATCTTGGAGAGTGGATTGGTGCTACTGCACATGGGCTTTTCAATTTTCCACCTGGTGTGCGACCTGTACCAATTGAGATCCACATTCAAGGGATTGATATAGCCAACTTCGAGGCTCGAATGCAGGCAATGACCAAGCCCTATACTTCGACATGATTTAGATTGAAGAGGGGCTTTGCAGCACACCGCGGGTCAGAGCTCTGCCTATTCTTCTTCTTTCTTGCTAAGGAGGGTGCAGACAGACTCCTCTCGTGGGTTTTTTCTCACCATTAGGTCTCAGGAAGAGGAAGGAGAGCAATATCAGATCGGTCGGGTTTTCAAGTCCTTCAGAGAGATGGCATGGGAGAAGCCCAAGATAGGCAATGTGTGGAATACAGTGAAGCCATTTGTCAATGGAGGAGCCTCTGGTATGCTCGCGACGTGTGTCATTCAGCCCGTGGACATGATCAAGGTGTTTGCTTTATGTCTTCCTGTTATGCTCAGATTTTTGGTATTTTTTTTTCTCGCTTATTTTCAAATCCGTTGGGGGAGGAGATCGAACCTTCACCCCAAGCTTCACTTTTGTATTTTTGGAAGTTCTCAGATCCAGTTCAATATAATATGGATACATAATTTTATGCACGTCCATAATGTTAGGCAAGTAGTGGTTGATGTTTGATCAGTTAGGGGAATGTAACAGATTTGTGTGTTGCTGAGTTTTCAGCTTTTTGTCTTGTGATGATTTATAATGTATTTTATTGGATATTTGTATCAGTATGTTGACTATCATATGGGAGAAGAGTCAGGATATGTCCGTTTTGAGCAGCCTGAAATGGTTCAGAAACCACGAGCAACAGTTGTACTTGCGGAAGAGGGGGGGGGGTTAGTTGTGAAGAACTATATTGCTGTGTTAGAAGCAGTTGAGGGTATGTGCATATTTTTCTGTGGATGCGTGGTATGTTGCTTTGTTGTAGCTTGTGCACAATGCATATGTGGTTTGTAAAATGTCCCAAATTTGTATGGACCTTAAAGCTTGATGTCAATCTGATTTGTTTGTTTTCAGGTGAAGCTGAGAAGGAATACTAGGCTAAGCTCCGTGAAGGTCAAGATAAGCGTCGGCAATTTGCAGGCAACAGTAGGGGAAGGTACATTTTTTTTACTCAAAGAGGAATTTGGTTTGGTGGCATTGTGTAGTCAACAAAGGGAAAGTTTCATAAGAGTTCTCAGTTTGCATTTCTTTTGAAAAATTTAAAACATTCAAGGGTTTTCTAGTGTGATTAGTGGCTAGCCCTGTGATGGGATGCCTGATTTGTCCTTGGATAGATCTTCACGAGAGTCATGAATTGCTTAAGAAATGGACATAGCAAAAATTCTAGTCCCATTTTCATTTCTCTGGTTTCTAATTAGGGATGGAGTCTGGGGAATAAGAAAACCCTTCATTTGCAGTCTTATTTTGTTTCACATTGCAGAGTGACTTTCTGGCTTTGTGGATGCTTATTTATGACACGCCATGATGCTATCCATCAAAGCAATTTTCTTAGAATCCGTCTCTACCCTGGGTTTCAAGAATAGGTGTTCCAAAGTTTTGTCCATTGATGACTTGTTTAAAATGACTTATTTACTTTTTATTTACTTGGACAATTCACCTTTTGAAGGTCGAGATATAGGATAGTTTTAGTGGTTTTGGATTAGAAGGTTGAATTTATTAGTTTGTAAATTTTTGTACCCATTCTTTTGGTGACAATGCAGGGATGGCGGGCATTCTATATCAAATGGCAGACAGAGATGGCTGAAAGAGCAGTAGTCCTAAGCTTCAGCTTGATGAATTAGGAGGATGATGATGCAACCAGTAGTCCTAAGCTTCATCTTGATGAATTAGTGCTTCAGGCAAATAATAATGTTAACTACCAAGCGGTATGATTTTCTGAGATTGACATCATGAAGATATTCCTGTGCTTATTACTGGAAGAAATTCTCTATTTTCTGTCCATTATTTCTGGTTGTACTTTTATGAAAATTTTATGCTTTACAGGATTTTCTTGTGGATGACTTGCATACACCAGAGAAATATTTTGAAAGGGTTAGTAGATGTACAAATATAGGGGAGGGATTGCATCAGAACAGTTACCCTCAAACATCAGTGCAATTACCAGCAAATATTGAGCACTAAGAGAACAACAATTATGTACAAACATCAGAGTAATTGCCTCCAAATCTTGTGGAGGGTTTGGAAGTGACTTCTGGGCTTGAAGGTGGACAGATCAATTTTCATCAGGATTACATCCCTGCTGCACAACCTATTTTCACTTTGACTGGTGAGGAAGAAACATCACCAGTTTTTAATGGTCCACAACCTGGACTATGTCCTCCACCAGCAGCATTCTTAGGACCCAAGTGTGCTCTTTGGGATTGCTCGAGACCTGCTCAAGGGACAAAATGGTGCCAGGAATACTGTAGTGATTTTCATATGATTCTTGCTTCGAATGAAGGTGCACCTAGAATGAGACCTGTTCTGCGTCCTGGGGGAATTGATCTGAAGGATGGTCCACTCTTTACTGCCCTTAGTGCTAAAACACAGGAGAAAGTAGTTGGTATTCCTGAATGTGAAGGTGCTGCAACTGCCAAGTCTCGCTGAAATGCATATGGTATGGTATACATCTTTGCAGTCTACATGATGGTTCCTATTGAACGTCTCTAGCCTATAATATCGATAAGTTAGAAAATGAAGACATGTCTAGTACATCTTATGAATTTCATGACTTAAAACAATGCTTCTTTTGCAGAACTATTCGACATGTATGTGATTGAAGGTGAATCAATGAGAGAATGGCTCTTCTTTGACAAACCACGATGGGATTTTGAAAGTGGAAATCGAAAGCAATGTTCATTGCTAGATTATAGTGGCCGTGGTTGGCATGAATCAAGGAAGCAAGTCATTAAGGATTTTGGTGGACTGAAGAGGTCATACTATATGGATGCTCAGCCATCTACTCAGTTTGAATGGCATCTTTATGAATATGAAATAAATGATTGTGATGCTTGTGCCCTCTATAGACTAGAGTTGAAGATGGTCTGTTCAAAGAAGAACACTAAAGGTAAGGTAGGGGGTGATCCCCTGGTTGATTTGCAGCATCAATTAGGCAAGCTATCTGCCGAGTTTTCCTGGGTATCAAAATGAAGTAACATAGAGTGAACAAAAACCGTTAAAAGAATGGTAGCAACTACACTTATTCAGCCTCAACTCGGCAACTACACTTATTCAGCCTCAACTCAAGTTTCTCCTATTGGCAAAAGTTTGCTCATGGGGCATTAGTGCAGCATGGTTATTTTGTCGAAGAAACAAGTGGATGCTATGCAACTCAATGATAAAAGGTATATATGTCTAGAAGTATCTGTTTGACCTCCTTAACTCACTTTATGTGCTTGCTTACAGCCAAAGTAGCATATAACATTTCAGCATTGATTGCTATTCTGTATTTTAAGGTCCAGAAAGTTTTGTGTTGATTGTTATAAAGGGCATTGACCAAGTATAGTACATTGTATAATTATTCTGTCTATTTCAAAGAGATGATAGATGCTTTACCCACTATCAACAATGCTATAATAAAGGGTATAATGGAATCTGATGCAAATGCTTTTGCCCCATTTCAACACGCAAGTCATTACTGATCAGTGTTCACAGTCTGGCAAACATATTTTAGAACTGTGCATTTCAAGTGGCTTTGGGATGCATTCAATCAAGAGCACACTGCATCTTCCTTGTTTATATTTTTATAAATTATTTCTTGAAATGTAAAGGATGAAATTCAATTAGCAGCTATAAATCCCAATGGTGGACAAACAGTTACAATCATCTGTTTAAATCTTCCCTCTCTGAAATGGGAAATATAATTCCTTCTGCTTGAACTGAAAACCCACATCAGCTAAAACGAATTCTGTAGGAAAAATTTATACCTGTGAATGTTGTGTCTGTTTGTTCTGGTCCGTGATTGATCTATCAATGGGCGACTAACAATATACCTCTACTTTATCATTCAGTCAAAAAACTCTTCCAACAATCTTTAATCTCCACTAAAACTTAAAGCAGCTAAAATCGAGGTAGAGGTTTATTAAGAACACAATTGATTAACTGTTGGCTTCTACTGAGTGAGGAGCATACAAGCTCATGTAATGGCAGTTGGTGCTTCTATTGGCTGATAGAGGCACATTTAAACAGCAGCTACTGCTTCTATTGGTGGATGGATGCTCCTTTATCCAAATAAAATCTCTTCAGCATAGTCTCTGTCATAACAAGTCCTCCATGTACTTTATCTTC
>LPNX010429939.1:123502-135061 GCA_001517045.1 Pseudotsuga menziesii
TAAGGGAGTTGAATATTGGTAACCTCAAAAGGTTACCAAAATCCATAGGGCTGCTGAAGCATCTCGAAAAGATTGACATGAAAGACACTGAAGAACCATTGCCAGCAACTGATTGCTACTTGGATCCCCAACAACTAGCCACCAACCTTCTTCTTTTGGTTTGGGATACCTGGGTGCATCAACTAGACCTAATTCCTGTCTTCTTTCTAGATCTCTTTCAAGAGTAACTTGCAATGTATAAACATTTTCCCCAGCACTCACATCATCACTCTCTAATATATCATATGCTAGATGAATGTTTGGAAAGCGGTTACAAAAACGAGCAATGTCCAACAACTGTGCATCTGACATCTACCATAAATCATGTCTTTCGTCATCCTCCATCTCAACTAAATCAAAAACCGTCTCAATGCTTTTACCTAGATTTTCGTTGCACTTTTTGGCAAGTTCCTTCGTAAAATGTGGAAGCTGCAACAAGACAGAATCATGCTCCCAAAGACCCTGGGTAACCATCTGGGTCAATTCCATTGCTGCAAGAGCTGGGTTCAACCAACCATTACTAGAAATAACATCCACCATTGCCTAAAGAAGCTGACTCGAAGAGAGGAGGACCTCTCGCTGGTCAAGTGCTAGGTTCCCAGCAATAACATGCCTATAGAAGTAAGCTTGCAACAATGCATTTGCCTTCACATGGGGATCAGTATATTTTGGTTTATCAACATAAAATATTTGATGATTTATTAATTTTCTTATAGTTTCTTCTTCACCTGGCTGTATCGGGAGTTGTGAATACTCTGAAGCAGAAGCAAGAATTTCAAGGAGCCCCTTCAGCTTTGTCTTTGCCCTGAAGAATTGTCAGCTAGGTCTTTTCTGACATTCACCACCCATAAAATGTTCTTACATTGACTCCCTTACATGTAGTATTTACTATTGACATAAGAAAATCCTGTTCCAATCTGCCATGAACCTTCTCCATGCCCAGTCTAAGAAGAAGGCATGGTCGCTTAGAAAGATGGGTCGCATGTAACACCTTTTTCAAAATGGTAATGCTATCTCTATATTTCTTCCTGGAACAGAGCCAATTTGGTTGGCTAAAATCATATCTGCAATTAAAGGGTAGATTCTATCAGCCAACACTATAGCTATAAACTTTAGCATTAACAAAACACACTAAGATAGGCCCACTTGCAACAGTCATCAATGCCCTTTCTTTTAGCACTGACGCAACAAAGGTAGCATAGAAAGCAGGGTGGAAAATGCTTGTGTTTTGAACTTCTAAAATTTTCTCTTTGAAGAGAGGGACAATTTTGTCTACCATTAGATTATCAAATTTTGTACAAAGGTTATCTGGCCCTGAAGAATTGTCAGCTAGAAAGTTTTTATTCCTGCCTTCGTTTCTTCTAATCATCTCTTCTTGCTAAATACACAATTTACTCAAAATAATGTTGGTGGCAATTTCTCTTCTACATCTATAGCCCTTAGTGTGGTAGGTATTTTTAAAATAGAAAGTGATATCTTCTCTAATTAGAGACTGGCCTGTAGCAAGATCATTTTTGGAGTTATCAACAGTTTAGACACTTCAATCCTATTCAAACTCAAGTATTTACTGTGCTTTATAACTCAGATGATAATGTTTTAGTTGCAACACCTACTGGTAGCGGTAAGACTATCTGTGCTGAGTTTTCTTTACTACGATTGCATAAAAAAGGCACAGACAGTGTATTTCGATGTGTCTATATTGCTCCTATAGAAGCTCTTTCCAAAGAGCGATATCGGGATTGGGAGCAGAAATTTGGCAAAGGATTGGAACTGAGATGGAAACAATGCAAATTGGTTCAGCAAGTCAGCCTTTTCATTGTGGATGAACTTCATTTAATTGGAGGAGAGGGTGGTCCAATCCTGGAGGTAATTGTATCTAGAATGAGGTATATTTCAAGCCAAATTGAAAATCGTATCCGTATTATTGCGCTTTCCACTTCACTTGCAAATGCTAAAGATCTTGGAGAGTGGATTGGTGCTACTGTACATGGGCTTTTCAATTTTCCACCTGGTGTGCGTCCTGTACCAATTGAAATCCACATTCAATTTTCCACCTGGTGTGCGTCCTGTACCAATTCTGAGTTGCTAGAATTGCAGCCAATTCCTGTGTCTGCGTTAAGAAATCCCTCATATGAAGCACTTTATCAACAGTTTAGACACTTCAATCCTATTCAAACTCAAGTATTTACTGTGCTTTATAACTCAGATGATAATGTTTTAATTGCAGCACCTACTGGTAGCGGTAAGACTATCTGTGCTGAGTTTGCTTTACTACAATTGCATCAAAAAGGCAAACAGCGCAAACTGGTTGAGCAAGTCATCCTTTTCATTGTGGATGAACTTCATTTAATTGGAGGAGAGGGTGGTCCAATCCTGGAGGTAATTGTATCTAGAATGAGGTATATTTCAAGCCAAATTGAAAATCGTATCTGTATTATTGCGCTTTCCACTTCACTTGCAAATGCTAAAGATCTTGGAGAGTGGATTGGTGCTACTGCACATGGGATTTTCAATTTTCCACCTGGTGTGCGTCCTGTACCAATTGAGATCCACATTCAATTTTCCACTTGGTGTGTGTCCTGTACCAATTGAGATCCACATTCAATTTTCCACCTAGTGTGCGTCCTGTACCAATTGAGATCCACATTCAATTTTCCACCTGGTGTGCGTCCTGTACCAATTTTGAAGTTCAAAACACTATTGTAAAGTCATATGCTTGTCAAACCTAGCTGAATTACAAGCTACATTGTAAACTTGTCTGAATTACAAGCTATACTTTACAATGCCATAGAAATCAACCAACCAAGTTGTTATAATTATTTTCCCTGTGTAGGTTGCAGGAACAGAGGATGGTATTAAGGAACCCCGAGCTACATTCTTAGCTTGTTTTGGAGCAGCATTCATTATGCTCCACCCAACAAAGTACGCTTCAATGCTTGCAGAAAAAATGAAGCAGCATGGCACTACTGCCTGTTTGGTTAATACTGGGTGGTCTGGAGGGAGCTATGGGGTTGGTAGGAGAATAAAGTTGGCATATACACGAAGCATCATTGATGCAATTCACAATGGATCTCTGCTTCATGCTAATTACAGCCAAACCTCCATATTTGGCCTCAATGTTTCAGACAAGGTGGAGGGTGTACCTGCTGAAATCCTTCGTCCCGAGAACATGGTAAACTTTAATTAGTTAAGAACCGCTTCATGTATTTATTATGATTGTGGGAAAGTTCGCTTTCTGACCAAATTGTTAACTTGTACAGTGGGCAAACAGTCTTGAATACGCGGATACTCTGCAGAATCTTGCACGTCTATTCAAGAATAACTTCGAGAAATTCGTGGATTACAAAATAGGAGATGACTCCACTCTTGCTCAACAAATCCTGGCCGCTAGTCCACAATAAACTGTCTGAACTGAATTGAGATTTTAGCATGGCTTAGCTGGATGTCCAATTTTCCACATGGGCTTTTCAATTTTCCACCTGGTGTGCGTCCTGTACCAATTTTGAAATATTTAAAAAAAAAAAAATTCCCTTCCGTCGCTTAAGCGACAGTTCTTGATGTCGTTTATCCGACGGTTGCTCTCTATAACCGTCGCTTAAGCGATGGATCCTCCATCTTTTTTGCAATATTTTTTTTTTAAAAATTGACTAACCGTCGCTTATCCGACGGACCTTCTATCGCTTAACCGACGGCATGAAGGTTATTTTCTCAAAAAAATTTCACTACCGTCGAAGATATCCTATCGCTTAACCGATGCTTTAAATTTAACCGACGGTTACTGAAGTGTCGCTTAACCGACGGTTACTTAAGTGTCAGCTAACCGACGACAAGTTTCCGACGCTTAAAAAAAATCAAAGTGTCGTACATGCGACAGGAAAGTGTCGAAAGTCCGACATGACGGCCGTCGGATTTTTGGTCGAAATGTAGTAGTGATTCACTTACTAAGAAAAAACCTAGTTTCCAAAATTGGCCGAAAAAATGATCCCTTGTCCATTAACCCATATTAGAGGGCCACCCTATGACTATCTTGATGTCTTAAATCCAACGGAGCCAACGGTTCATCGATTCGAGCAACGATCATCATTCTATGGCACGTTGAATCCCACCTCCTACAAGCTTTCAGGGACACCTGTTGAATCCCTACCCGGGGCATAGAATTGAAATCGTGCATCAAAAAGGGCTTCCGGTGGGTCGTGTAAGTGTGTTTAGGTAGGTTCCATGTGGGAACTCTAGCCACACATTCACGGTCAATCAATATGAGAATTTGACCCCCATGTGCAAAAATTTCACATTCACTTATTGAGCAAAACCCTAGTTTCTAAAATTGACCAAAAAAAGGGTCTCTTATCCATGGAATCAGATTAGAGGGTTTTCCATAGAACTATCCCGATGTCTTGAAACCAATGGAGCTGATGGTTCGTCGATCCAAGAAACGACCATGATTCTATCATATGTTGAATCCCACCTCCTATAGGCTTTCAGGGACACTTGTTGAATCCCTAGCAGGGGCATAGAATGGAAACCGTGCATCAAAATGGGCTTCTGGTGGATCATGCAAGCATGTTTAGGGATTCCCATGGAGAAACAAATGATCGGAGTGAAGGTGATAATTATCAGATTCAAGGAGATGTCCTTATAGGATCACCTTCGAGATTCAAGGAAAATTCAATAGGCATATCCTAGATAGAGTGGTAGATAATGTTCGTGGGATATAAGGCATGAGTCATGTAAGTATCAATATAATACAACAAATCCATTGTATAAGTCTATTGAATTTATCAATATATCAAGTGCTCAATGTATCAAACTGTAAATAATCAATGAGACCATGAAACCAAAATATTTGACTACCACATACCTGACTACCTACCCGTGGTCATTCAACTACACCATCGGGATCACCTTTAATAACAACAGTATCTTTATCCTCTTATGCTCAAAGTAAGGAAACAAGTATCATGGCTTTGATGAGTTCTTGTTTGGCATTGTTTGAAGCTGGAATTTTGTGCCAATAACTAAGTTTGTATAATGGTATACAATTTGACCTGGTTTATAATCTTCAAACACATAACTTTTTTTCTTTCGTGCATGGAAAACCTGTGTGAAATATTCTCCTTTGATAACCATTGATCCAATTGGAAAATAATTGCCCTCAGAGTCTCTTAATGAGACAATGAGGGTATACTTCACATCCAAACAACGTGCCAGCTAGTAGTCAGTGTGCCATTAATTGTCTCTCGGGGAAACCACTGTGTATATGTGCCCTGGATAAAATAAATTGCAGACCTAAGAGTTAGATAACTAAACATAACTAGTTGTCAAACATTTCAAATTTATCAACATAATAGTCCAACCTGGTTGTATGAGATCTGAAATATGGTCAAAGTCATGTGAAATACTCGACTATCTCTCCTCCAACTGGGATAATTCTGCAGTTATTTGTCGACCAATGGGGAGTGATACACGATCCCAGCTGTCAATGCAATCTATGGATTCACACTTGTGCCATTCACCACTACTACATGGATAACTAAAACAAGACAGTTTTCCTCTCCACATTTCAACTATAGCATTGTCTAACGTCCTAACTGAATGGAATCCACGAGTTCCTTGGACGATCTTGCACTCATATAGGTGTGATCGGTCTACATTGACCACCTCCCAAAAATATCTATGTACATGTGCTTTTTGAGATGATTGGTCTTCTTGAATTCTAGCTCCCTGCCCCATAACTGAAGAATACCATGCAACAATGGTCTTTGCATCTCAGATGAGCGAAATAGTTGTGAATTTCATCTCTTTCCTATGTAATGCAGTCTTGATGCATGCACCTACTCCATCATGTTCCCCTTTTCCATGTCTGGTCTCAAAATAGTTCCAAATATGTTGCACCTTGTGCCTCTTGTAGAGAATACATAACCATTGGAAGACATGGGAATTTTTGAATTGCCCTGCACAACCATTAGACCAGATCCAATGTTGTTCCATCTATATATTGTTATCCTCAAAGTGTTTGTAGAACAATTGAAAGTTGTGTTGTATAAAATCCAAGTAATGAAACCTATAATCACTTATGTAAAAGTGATACTCCTTCAATATAACCCTGTTCTCTTTAGTACTATCTACCCCATGTCTATAGGTGATATGGAACATTATGCTGACTTGATCTGAGTGATAATATTGACTCTAAATCTCGTTATGTGATTGAAGAGTGTAGTTTTCCACAAAATCGACCACTGATAATATAGTTCCAATAGGAAATGTATCCCTGCACACTCTAAACTGCTCATCTTTCCAACGAGCCACATGTACATGATTTACATACTGTTGTATCTTTTCAAAGAATTCCTCCATGAAGTTGCATACCAGTACTTGGTAGATCAACAATAAAGATGAATAGATCAATAGGTTGTTACATATATGAAGTAGCAACAGATGAAGGAAAAATACTATTCAGGAACTCGTTGCTAACCTGAGAGGTGGCCAATTGTGTTTTTTTCCTTTCATTCCCTCCACCGATATCATACGTGACATATTTGAATGACTACAAGTTCACTTCATGTCTCCCAAGTTCATGCTCATCAGCGACATGTATGCATTTGTCCAAAAATGCCATTCCACCACACCTTGGGCATGCCTCATCTACGCAAGGCCTTTGATAAAATATGCAACCTTATTTCCTTCTACACAAGATGCTATGGATAAACTCTCTAGATGATGTCAGTGGCAATGTAGTTGAGAATTCCTGCACAAGAGTGTTATGCAAAACACACAATATATGCATATATGGGTCATAATAATAAGTGTACTCAATATCATATCGACAACAACATGTGTTATGATTTGTGTTTATTTTAACATACCATGGTTTTCATTTCTCGAAGGATGTTTGGCCCAAGGTAAGTTCATTATGTTCATGCCTAAATCTCCCATATAATTCTGTTTGTGTCATGTAAAGAAAATTTTTAATGTGGGGCTCATGATCCCTAGAATGCATTCTCACGTTTAGTACATCTTTTTGGTTGGATGAAGGTCTACTATTGTCACGCCAAAACTCTTGCACCAGTCCCTTTACTACATCAATGAGCTTCATATCTGAGTGTGGCAACCTGCCAACGAAGGACCAGACATCTGTTTCACTAGAGTCAAGTTGTTCTCTTCTAGAAAAATACCGACGGAGTGCTTTGATATCCAATCCTACAAGTTTGGATGTAGGCTTAAGAAGGTGAAGGACCCTGGTGCTTTTGTTCACGATTGATTGTGACAACACACGATGAGCTGCATTGCGATCCTTTGAATGAGATTTCTTTCCAATATTACTAAACGCATCTACCAAAATTCTGACAACATAAGAACTTGGTTCATAATTGTTTATCATCTTTATCCTTAAGTTTTTCCTAACAACAGTCATAGACCTAGATTTTAACAACGATATAAATGATCTACATTTAAGTTGACAAGTATATATTGAGCTTGATATGCAATACTGCGTTTATATAGTGTGCCTTCAAGCGAACCAATGAGACTTTCATTGATTTGTATACGTTTTGGAGTTCTTCGGCGTGAAGTTGCTAATGAAGGTAGGGAGGTTGGAATTGCACACTGTACCATATCACCCGGTCGGTCTAGCGTTTGAACATGAGCTTCATGTCCTTTTGTGTCTTCCTGATGGTCGGACAGTGGCAATTGGAAATCCTCTTGGGTGGTCTGAAAAACATTGTCTTATTTGAGCATACCTTCGGCATTCAATGTCTCTTTAACTTCGTCACTTGTATACCCACATTCAATTAAATCTGCAAAGGTTTCAGGTGGCCTTGATGTGCATCTACATTTTACCCCTTGATCACTGCCATGCACTGCTCGTTCTTCTACTGATATGGTGAGTGAAAGCCCCTCAAGCGAATGATTTTTTATTTCTTGATGTGGATTAGTAGAAAGAACTGTGGAATCCTCAACAATCGGAATTGGTTGAGTGTCCATATAGCGTCTTCAATTGGTCATGACGTTTCTTTTCTTCTATTTAATTTCTTCAAGGATTTCATTGGATATTCGCTTCCTTGCTGATTTTCTTGCTCGATTGCATGAGTTTCCCATGACCACAATGATCAATGATATATATGGTTTCCTTTGCTAGCTCCTCAATGGGAAACTACCCAAGCTTGGTTTCTTTGTTTCTCAATTGTGTCTAGATAGTCAAGATAGGGGGATTATTGGGAAGAATGTTGTATTTTCTAGCTCCTCAATTCCAAGAAAAACAATGGTAGAGATGCTCTATGGTGCTCCTCAATGGGAAATTCCCCAAGCTTGGTTTCTTTCTTACGCCATTGTGTCTACATAATCTTGAGCTAGGGAGCAGATTGGGAAGAATACATTGCCTTTGCTAGCTCCTCAATTGGAAGAAAAACAATGATAGAGATGTTGTATGGTGCTCCTCAATGGGAAATTCTCCAATCTTGGTTTCTTTCTTGCTCAATTCTGTCTACATACTCCACCACAGTGACCAAGTTAATGTTGCCTTTGCTAGCTCCTCAATTGCAAGAAAAACAATGGTGGAGATGCTCTATGTGGCTCCTTGCTCAATTAATGGATTCTTTCTTACTCAATTCATTCTTTATTTTTTGCTCCTCGATGTATACCATGCTCCAAGCAATACTTAGAAACTTGTGGTGGAGATGCTTGATTCACAAAACAATTTTGTGTGAAAATATGGTGAAGAAGATAATGTTCACGCACTATCTGTAACTTGAATTTGCGCACCAACTGTCAAAATTGTGAAAATGTGTTTAGAGTGTTTCTGGGACAATGACTGCTACTCTTTATACTGAGAATAAACGCGCATGCATTATTGTTAACTAAAAAGGGGGCGCGTTTTACTCTAATAGAATTTTAGAGCATTTAAGAAGGTAGTTGCACAACTAAGGGATCATTCAAGGTTAGGGGGAATTAACAAGCACTCCCTTAGTCTTTGTGCCTTAACATTCCCCCTTTCTTCAACCTAACTATATTGTTTTACAACTATAGGGATGTGTAATAAGGGGATACATGGGGATATGTGTGTGTGTGAGAGAGAGATAGGTTCGGGGGTGTTAGTGGTAATGGGAGACATACGAATGTGTGTGTGTGTGTGTGTCAAAGAGATAGGTTAAGGGGTGCTAGTGGTAGGGTCTAACATAGGGATTTGTATGTGTCTGCCAGAGAGGTAGGGTAGGGGGTGCTAGTGGTAAGGTCTAACATAGGGATTTGTGTGTGTGTGACAGAGAGATAGGGTATGGGGTGCTAGTGGTAAGGGGAGACATAGGGATGTATGTGTGTGTGTGTGTGTTAGAGAGATAGGCTAGGGGGTGCTAGTGGTAAGGGGAGACATAGGGATGTGTGTGTGTGCCATGTCAGAGGGGAGACATAGGTTTAGGGAGACATGAGGATGAGGATAATGACGATGGTGATGATGGTGATGATGATGATGATTATGATGACGGTGATAAAGATGATGATGATGATGATGATGATGATGAAGATGAAGATAAAGATGAGGATGTTGATGATGATGATGATGAGGATGAGGATGAGGATGAGGATGATGACGATGTTAATGATGCTGGTGATGATGATGATGATGATGATGACGACGATGATGATGACGATGATCTTGATGATGTTGATGATGATGTTATCATTGATGATGATGATGATGACAATGATGACGATGATGATAACGATGATCAATGATCATGGTGATGTTGATGATGATGATGATGATGATGATGACCATGATGATGATCATGATGTTGATGATGATGACAACAATGAAGCTGATGACATTGATGGTGTTGACGACGACGATGATGATGAGAATGAGGATAATGACGATGGTGATGATGATGATGATGATGACGACGATGTTGATGATGTTGATGTTTATGATGGTGATCATGTTGATGATGATGATGATGATGACGATCATGAAGATGATGATGATGATGATGATGAAGATGAAGATGTTTATGATGATGATGACGACGATGATGTTGATGTTGATGATGGTGATGATGTTGATGTTGTTGATGATGATGATGATGATGATGAAGATGAAGATGAAGATGTTTATGATGATGATGAGGATGAGGATGATGACAATGGTGATGATGATGGTGATGACGACGACGATGATGTTGACGATCTTGATGATGATGTTGATGATGAAGATTATCTGATGATCATGGTGATGTTGATGATGATGATCAATGATCAATGATGATGGTGATAATGATGGTGATGATGATGATTATGAAGTCGGGGATGGTGACGATGATGAAGAAGATGACGATGAAGATGAAGATGAAGATGAAGATGATGAGGATGTCGACGACGACGATGATGATGATGATGAGGACAATGAAGATTATGATTATGAATATGGTGATGAGGATGATGAGGATGAGGATGATGATGATGATGAAGATGATGATGATGATGACCAACAATGATGATGACAATGACAACAATGATTGATGATCATGGTGATGATGATGATGATGATGATGAATGAGGATAATGACAATGGTGATGATGATGGTGATGATGATGACGATGATGATGACGATGTTGATGATGATGATGATGATGGTGATGATGACGATGATGTTGATGATGTTGATGTTGATGATGATGATCATGTTGTTTTTGTTGATGACGATGATGATGATGATGATGATGAAGAAGATGAAGATGAAGATGAAGATGTTTATGATGATGATGAGGATGAGGATGAGGATGATGATGATGGTGATGATGATGGCGATGATGATGATGATGATGATGATGATGACGATGATGTTGATGATATTGACGATGAAGATGATCATGATGATCATGGTGATGTTGATGATGATGATCGATGATCAATGATCATGGTGATGATGATGATGATGATCGATGATCAATGATCATGGTGATGATGATGATGATGAAGTTGGGGATGGTGACGATGATGAAGATGATGATGATGATGATGAAGATGAAGATGAATATGATGATGATGTCGACGACGACGACGATGATGATGATGTTGATGATGGTGATGATGATGATGATAAATATTATGATTATGAATATGGCGATGAGGATGATGATGATTATGATGATGATGATGAAGATGATGAAGATGATGACAACAATGATGACGATAATGACAACGATGATCGATGATGACAACGATGATCGATGATCATGGTGATGATGATGAATGAAGATAATGATGATGACGATGATGATGGTGATGATAATGACGATGACGATGACATTGATATTGATGATGTTGATGTTGATGATGATGATGATGGGATCTGTGTGTGTGTGTGTGTGTGTGAGAGAGAGAGAGAGAGAGAGAGAGAGAGAGGATTGGGGAATAGATAGCGGGGTGTGGGTTAGGTGTAGTTGGATGATTTGGGGAGTGAGGGCGAGTGGAGGAGGGGGATTCTTAGTGGCAGGGGGAGACAAAAGCATGTGTGTGCGTGTGTGTGT
>LPNX010429939.1:135694-149647 GCA_001517045.1 Pseudotsuga menziesii
TATAATTGACAAAACAAGCACTCATTGTAGAATTAAAACCGCACTCCATTTTTTCTTCACTAAAACGCGCTCCCGTTTTGCTTCAATAAAATGTGCTCCCATTTCGCTTCAATAAAACACGCTCTTGTTTTGTTTAATTTAAAAAATGTATTCCCTCCAAATGATAAGGCTGATCCTGCACCCATGCTTTCATAGAATTCCTATGCCTATGTGTGTGCTTCATACTTTTCTTCGGATTCAACATGCCTATGCCTTGGAGTATGATAAACCATGGCTAATTCAGCATTATATCCAAATTTTCAATATGCTTGTGTTTAGCTGTTTGTCTGATTATGCTACACACCTCCATTTTTTATGAGATTTTAGAAACATATATGGTTTTTTTGTAGATTCCAAATATGTAAATTTTAACAAGAATACATAATTTTTTTTATTTTTTATTATTTATCTTTTGTCATCACTCCTCAACTCAAAAAACACATTGTTAGTGTTTCATCCATATCTATTTCATTTCTCAACCATTTAAAAAAAAATTGTATGGTGCACTAAAGAACACTGACCTTTGCATGCTATAAAAAAACCCATTTCCAAATAATTGCATTAAGACATTCAAACATTGCACCCACAATTGACGTACCATTTGTGAGGTTTGATCTCTTAGATAATTAAAACAAAACAAAAAAAAATTATTTTTATTATTGGAAAAAATAGTCATGCACTAGTACTATATGTTCTCTATATGTATACTGTTTTTCGTAAGTTTATTCCATCATTTAGTCACTCAGACGCTGCACCCACAAAAATATATACCTTATAATTTGTCCAAAAAATAAAAAGTGTCTGTTAAAAAATATCTAACTTCAGATAGTTAACATCATTTTCAATATAAAAAAATTATTTATTTGGAAAGTTCATTCAATTTCCTGCATTTCTTGTTTTTTACTCATCGCAATATTCATTGTGTAAGTGTCTCAAAATATCCATGCAAGTTGATGGATGTCTGCTTTTTCAGTTTTGTATTGCATCTAACGTGCCAAAAGAGACCCTCAACTTTGCGCACTCACCCTTAAGTTTTCATTGTTTAAAAGGAAGCATGCTATGAAATATACCTAGTACTTCGAAGGGTTAAGTTACCCAAACCTTAAGTAAAATAGGTGAAGTGTAAAGGTCCTAACGTGAGCTATTATTTGAGAGTTATAAGATTGGACTATGGTAACGAAGGTGTAAGGCCTATCATGCTAACACCATAGTCATGACCTAGGCATAAAAATTTGTTGTTGATTTATAAAAAATAATGGTTTGACCCTTCCAAGAGATATAAGGTGGATTACATGCATTGTTTTGTTTTGTCGTTGGGACATTAACTCTTCCTCACTACAAGTTGACAATAAAACTAGACATTTTAAGGGTGATTTAATACAAGTATTAGTAACAAATCTTGTCCCTCCATATGTCGTAATCGTTGGAAAGAGTTTTTTATAAGGTTTACTACCATTTTACGCTTTCTAGATTTTTCATTTTTCATTTTCTTTTCAGTCTGCAACCAATTGTTGGAATGAGCTCTACTTTTTCCTGGCTCCACTGTGCATTTTGCTCGAACCACTACATAGTTTGTTTAATAGAGCTTATTGTTCATTTCTGAGGTATACATTGAGGTTTTTAGTGGATTTAACGGTCATGAATGACGTCGACTTTACTGGTTCGCTATAGAAAGGAAGAACAAGAACACCAACATTCATTGGACCTTCCACACATTCTACTAGGTATGACAAAACTTAGTTGGGTTCCACTTAGTTACAGAAAATGTTGTTTTTCAGGTTTAAAATCGTAAGCAATTAAGTGACCTTGGATTCAATTTGCAGGAAGAGAAGTGATAAGGGAGTCTAGGATGAGTCGGCCCCTGGCTTTGTCTACATTCATAAAAAGATAAGGTTCTAAAAACTGTTTATCATCCTTATTCCTAAAGTTCTCAATAATTCAAAAAGATTATGATTGCATTGTGGGTAATGCATGTTAAGAGATGGCTGACAAGGGTGTCAATAACGGTCACTTTCTCTCAGTCTCGCCACTCTAAATGCCAAGGGTGAGTGTGTGAAACCTTACTCTATTAATGCTGATCCAAATCAAAACATTTCTCATCAAGTACCGACACTACTCAGTTGTTAATATTGCATACATGTATTCTCCGACATGGATGTGTTTGGTTATCATTCACGAACAGTTAAATTGGTATGGGTTAGGTAGTTTAGGTTGAAAAGATTCTTCATTGGGCTATGGATCATCTAGGAAATATGACTTCTACCACACTTATGAAGATAAGTTGGACCATGTAAATTAATTCCTTATGGGTATGCAATAGCTTGCAGCAATGGCTTCACAACCTCTCTTTTCCAGCATTGTTGTATTTTATTTCTTTATGTATTATGGTTTTGTTGGATGGAGGATGCCATCTTAATGGACTTACAACCAATCAGGGTTTATGTGGATGTAGAGTCGAAAACCCATACATCTATTTTGATATTTAAATATTTTAATAAACCCCTTTGGGTATGTACTAGCTTATAATTGGATATTCTATATTAATGTGTTGACATTCCATCAATTCGAATATGCCTATCATGATTTTATTATAATGATGGATTCCATTGTTTAATGATATTAGTGCCATGCAATACTATTGTTGGATGGTTTTTCTGTTTATGAAATAAATAAATATGTGTGTGATTCGATTTCTTGGAAATAACTCATTTTAGACAGAGTTAAAAGTATCGGGGTTTAGATACCCACAATTAGAGGCTGTGTGTTTGTATTTAAAGATTTTATATTAAATTTTATTTGCTTCGAGCTTGCTAGATGTGATGGTGTATTTTTTCATTGGATTTGCGAGAGTTGGGGAAAGATTGACAATGAGTCTAGAACATGATTTTGATATTAATGGTAGCCATCCGACTTCAGTCGTAACGCAGTTTACTGAATGATTTAATAGTCAGATATGGGTTTATGTTTTTATTGTATTTTTAATGCGGACCTTGATCTCCGTTTGGATGGTTTTTGGATAGAAGAAAAGTTTTTTCATTTGATTCTTACTCTCCACTACTTAAAGTATATATTTTTTGTGACTTATGGATTTGTTTCTTTGAAAAGAAGAAGCCTCTCGGCTCTTACTCTCTTTTAAAAGAATTGAAGTCAACACTCTTTTGTTTATTATTTAAATATTGGAATTGTTTTGGTGTGAATAAGCCATTCAACATACTGGATCAAGGGAACCCACCGTAGCCATAGGATCTCTGACAGTATGATTCTAGTTTGAAATAACATTTTAAATTGATACAGTTATAAAGAAAAAGATAGCATCTAGATCTGTCGGAATCCATGGACTTCTAAGAAATTGGCTAGTTGTAATAAATTCACTTAAAATATTGTAATATAGCATAAGCAAGCATAAATTAGAACATTTAACTAGGTCTATGATAGTTCTTCGTTTAGATTTCCTTATTATGCTAACATTACAACCATTGTTATAGGAATCTTCAATTAGGGTATTGTTATAGGAATCTTATAATATATTAAGATCATAAATCTACGAGTGCTAATTAAGATCAATTTACATTGTACATAATAACATAAAATAGATAAGTTAATAGGAACATATGCATAATACCATTACTCTAAACATGTAAATATGATTCATAATTAACTTAAAATTTTACTCTAAACAAGTCTCTAGAACATATAAGAAGTATAATAGCGAAACTGAGACCATTGTCTTGAAAAAAAACCTCAAAGAGTCATCCCAACCAACTCCTAAAAAGGACAATTCTCACTTACTAGAGAACCGCCGAGCTTGTTTGCTGAACCACAATGACAAAATCTTTGCTAAACCACAATGACAAAATCTAATCAATGCGTCATCTCTTGCATTAACAAATCAATTCCGTGCCTATTGTTAGCCTCATGCTTGATAAACGGACATACTATTATATAGTACTTTGACTAGGACTTGGTCATTTATGAGGACCTGCTCTTTAGCACTCCAGAAGGAGTTTTGACCTTATTTTGGGGAGGATGCCTCTTGTATCACTTGAGTTATCACTAGTTAGCTAACCAACTTTAGCCACTTATCTTTTCTCCTTATGAGTTAGCAAACACTCTTTCAACAATTTTTTAATATTTTTAAATAATAAATAAAAATAATCTATTACATCTATTTTTTACTTTGTTGTAAAAATAATTGAAAAATAATAATAATTTTTTTTAATTCAGTGTTTTACTTTTTATCTTTATCCAAATTTAACCTACCCAAAATTACAGATTTAATCTTTATCCACGTCTAATAAAACAAAAATTAAAATAAATCAATACTTTTCACATTTTACAATCCAATATTCTCTTATGTATCTTATAAGCATCTGGGTTGCTTTTACATTCACTATCCTCGTAAAGGAAACGCTTGGGACAACCTGTACCATCAACTCTCAACCACCGTGGACTTGCTACCAGTGATATCTTAGAAGTTCTGGGCAAGAGCTATCCATTGAGCTGCAAAGTATTTAATGCGGCTTCAACAAGCTTGATGATCATTAGATCTTGAGGTGCTGGAGATCCAAGGGTCAGCAAATCTGCTGAAGACACATTAAATGCTATGCAACTCAATGGATAGCTCTTTAGGAAGTTCTGTAGCTTTATTTTGAAACAAATGTAGAAAAATACAATATTTCAAAATATTATTTTTGTCACAGACCACCTTTGAAATGGTTTCAACTTCAAGTACTGCACCAAAAGAATGAGTCATCGAACCCGCCCATTGGATATGAGATGAAGTGGCGATTCGTCTTCGAGAGAAACAAAACAAGAACAATAGTTGACACAAGTTTTAAAGCTGTCGGCTTTGACTGTGACTCTCAGGGGGGCTTTGACTGTGACTCTCAGGCCGCTGGAATATTCCTTTCTTCCATGGAGTTGAAAATGATGTATCATGTTACTTACCACTTACCAGGAGCAAGTTGTGTTCATTGTTAAGGAAAGATGGGAAGTATGCCCTCATTCAATATTGATGTGATTATTTGCAACGGACAGGAAACAGTTAGACGGAAGAGAGCAAGAGCAACCGACTGAGAATACAAAATACGATGTAGAAAATCAAGAAAATAAGATGTAGAAAATCAAGAAAATTTGATACAGCTCTTCACATAAAATAATTTATATTAACAGAAGTAACTCAAAATATGAAATATGTTATATGTGAACACTGGAGTTGAATATTGTAATGAAGGTGCGCCTATCCTTCTACCAAAAGCCAATAATATTCATCTTGGTATAGGTCATTTAATGTAGACAACTTGAATTTTAGGTCATTTAATGCAGACAATAAATGAGATGCAATAAACTAAATATTACAGGACCCCAAACTAAACCAAAATTTATCCACTGAATTGTCTGGGCTTTTTAAACTCATAATAAAGGCAAAAATAGCGTTATTTGTAGTTACAGATGTTCATTGATAGTCAAATTTTAACAAAAGTTGACTGCTAGACGTAGACAGAGTTTGACAGTAAGTATTAGGTTTCTTCTTGGTAAGTAGAGCCGAGATAGTCAGATTTTTGATGTCGACGCCCCGAGATGTCAGCCGTAAATTGCGTTCGAAAGCTCGAAGATTTTGACAAAAGTTGATCGATAAATTCTATAGATTCATTCTCAATTGTTTTTTTCATTTTATGATATATAGATGTAGACAAGAGTTTATATATTCTAGAGATTTCACACTCAAATTTGACAAAAGTTTATTTCTAAATTCAGACCAGAATAGAACCGTCATCAATTCGATTTGAGCGAGCATGCTACTTGTGAGAGTCTGTATGGCTGTACAAACGGGTCAAATTGATAACAAATAATACAGTCCTACATATTACATTTTGTACATATTTAGTCGTGATTTGAAAACTTGCTCAATATCCCACAAGACTTTAGGGGCATGGATTTGGGAGTCAACACGGAGTGAAAGGATCTGGGGCATGGATTGCTCTATTTGGAGTGAAAGCTAAGCTGGTTGGGCGAAGAGTATTTGATATTTGATTCTTTAGTTTTGTGTGCATAAATTGGCTACTTATTTGCAATCAATTTATGTTCGAATATCTAAGATCTAGCATTTTGACACAAAGTTGTGTGAATGTTTATATTATTATTTAATATCAAAGATGAACATTTTTACACCAAGTTGAGTTAATGTTTATATTTAAAGTTTTGATATATCAATTTCAGTATTTAATTAGTAAAGCTGTTTTGCCACTTAATTTGTGGCTAATGAATATCAATAAATTACAAGTTAAGTGTTGGTCGTTATCTATGCATCAACTGCGAGTTATCTATGCATAGCTACCATATATATATATATATATATATATATATATCCACTACCACTTATCTATGTATAATTACCACTTATTTTTTATAGAGAGACCAAGAAAGAGAATTGCTTATTTTGAATTTGAAAAGATTGACATAAAATTAATCTAGAGAGTACACTAGTTGTCCTATTTTAGTGCAATCTTGAAAAAACATAGATGTTAGTCCACTCAAAATTCTAAAATATAAACATCTATTGGTATAATAAGCAAATTAAAAACAAAACAAAAAATGATAAAACCATACTGACATTGACATATTTGAAAGTCCTAAACACAGAAGAAACTATTATTTCTCTGAAAACATTGCCTTAGAAATAATGTAGCCATAGAATCAAGCTTCCTTGTTAGACAAGGCGATAGATTTATCCATTATAAAGAGTTGATAAGTGCAAGTGAAAATTCAACGACGATGGCACCAAGATAAAATTCAATGACAATGGCAGGATGAAAGAAGCAGCAACAAGATAAAATTCAATGACAGTGGAAGGAGCAACAAGATAGAAAGAAGAAGATATTTTTTTAACGAGACCGTATAGAAAAAATCTTACTTCGAGACTTGCAACAAGTTTGGAATTCATAGATTTTCACTACAATGATATGAGAAGATGTTAAGAGTTTGGATCATACACAGAGATTGTTGACGAGTGAAACTATGAGATGATCAGTGAAGAAGGATCATACACAGAGATTGTTGATGAGTGAAACTATGAGATGATCGTATACGTTCGAAGTAATTTATTCCACTTATATTATGAATAAAAAAACATAATCCTATGGGTTGTGATGTCTAAATTACATAAAGAGGTGTCACAATTTGATATAGGAATTGTTGAAAGTGTGTATGGATTGCACCAGAGTATTTTCATAAGAAACAGCTTAATTTTGTTTATTGGTATTTTTTTTAAATTGTGAATAATAAGGTTAATATATTGATATCTTAAGTTTTTAAACAGTATGAAAAATAATTATGTCACTATATTGTAATTTCATAATAAAGAACAGTAACTTTATTTTATTTATCAAAATTTTAACATTATTTTATCATTTTTTTATTCATAATTTTTTTTTTAAATTGTCAAAAATAAGGTCAATACATTGATATCATATATTTTAAATTTTCCAATTGAGACCAAATGGTGGCAGGCTGGAATTTGGAAGCTTAAATGTCCCTTGAAGGAAAAAAATTTCATGTGGTGCACCGTGGACAAAAAAAACCCGACTTGGGACACAATGAAGAACAGATCTTTAGAAGGACTAGGTTGTTGTTCATTATGCAAAAAAGATGAGGAAACAACTAATCATCTTTTTCTAAACTGTCTTTTTTCAACCTAGGTTTGGCAGCATTCGCAAGAAAAGGAAAATCAGAGGTTTTCCTAGTCCGGACCCTCTCTAGAGGAGGCCTGAAAGACTTGTCTTAACACTCCGCAACTAGCCCACCTAAAAGTTCTTCCCCTCATTCACATTTGGGGGGTATGGATCACCCGCAATCATTCAATCTTCCAAAACAAAGCATCCTCACCAGAATCTATTGCTTCTCAAGGTCTAGATATCCTCTCCTTCTTCCCTCAAACTAAGAATGCTCCCTCAGTCAGAATAATATCAATAGAACAGATAGACTTCACCTTGCTTGGGTTTTTTTTTATGGAGCTTCACAAAACCTTGCTTGTGGGGGAGAGGCTGTTCTGCACCTATCTCAACAACACTTTTTTCATTTTTAAATGGGCCTAGGGGAAGGCACAAACAACTTTGCAAACTATTATCCCTTAAATTACTTCTTCAATTTGCATTAGAAAAGGGGTGCAAACAACTTCATATTTTTGGTGACTCACTTATCATTATCAATTGGGTGAATAAAGTACAACAATGTAGAACTCTTGCACTCAACACACTCTTTGAAGAAGTAAACAGACTATGGACATCTTTTGACCACATTTCATGCCGCCATGTCTACAGAGAACGGAACATAGTAGTAGATCGGCTCTCGAAAGCTGGTGTGGTGATGGATTTTGGTACTTGGAAGTTTTTTGGACATAAGGATGGGGAAGTCTACGAATTCTATCATAGATCCTTTGTAAAAGCTCCTCCTACAAATATGAATACATGATCTTAGGATGTTTTACCTCTTTTTTGACATATACATGTTAACAGCCTCATCAGGGGCTTGAGACCCATATTATTTTTTGAGAAACCATATGTTTTTCCACCATGGGATGTTACGACAACAGTTACAGTATGCACTTACCGGTTTTCTTTTTGACAAATATCTCGTTGTTGAGATACTCCTACACAGACTGTTCCCTATGGAATAGTGATAGCTTCAGTTCTATGGATGTATACATATCAGTATGTGAAAGCATACACACCATTGTATAGACCATTTTGGTATATAATAAAGTTTTCAGTTTTTTTTCCATCGAAAAAAAAAATCATATATTTTAAATTGTGAAAAAATTATATCAATATATTAATATTTTTTCACCTTTCATTAATAAAGGGGTTTTAAGTTGTGCCAAATAAGGTCAATATATAATAGGTATTGGGGTAGAAGTAGGTATGGGGCCTATAGGTATTAGGGTATAAAAATTGATTAGTAAAAATGAAGTTGTCTTTTCAATAGTAAAAATGTGTTGGGACAACAAAAGATTTTTGGTAAGTATTTTTGTGGCAAGTATTAGGGATATTCTTTAATATCCCACATGTCAACTTAAATGGCATAATTTGACTAAACCTTTCATGTGTATGCAATCAATTCGTTTATGCAATTAATAAGGAAAGATATACTATATTGCTTAGTAACTTCTTTATCAACAAAATAAACATTTTAAAGTATGATATCACTTGAGGGGTTTGGAACTAATCGTGTGGGGATGTTAAGTGACATTTTCATTGATTTTTGGTGGTCACTCTTTCTTGGATAATCCATGATTATGATTTACCAATCTATATTTCTACAAATTAAAGATTGGTATCAATAGTTCCATTATGGGTGTAGATAGGATTGAAAAGTTAAATGGAGTTGAAAGATAATCTTGAGTATCTAAACACATATAATGAGAACAAATTTGGAAAATACAATGAAATATTGATGTACTAGATTTGAAAGCGGAGAATTAAGTTGGAGTATATAGTATAAAGGTTTATAAATATTTCCTTGAGGTTGTGTAGTTTAATAGTACGGTGTAATTGTAAATTGATAAAACTTTTTTGTATGCTGGAAAAGTTTAATTTAAAAGAAAATGTGAGCATGTGGAAATAGAATCAATAAGTTGTGAAATTTAGTTGTAGGAAGCTTACACAATTGTGTCATGAGATTTTAAATGGATCCAAGATTAGGTAACCTATTAATTCCTTAGGAACGGAGTCTATATAGTAGTTAGGACGAAAGAATGATGAGAAAAGTGCCATATGATTACATGATGCTTTCGAGATAAATTGGTTTATGAGTAAAATATTATGTTTGTATATAAATTAAATTATGTGTACATTATGAATTGAAGATGAAGTGGTTATGATTAATATATCATGTTTGTGCGTAATGACTCTTTATGTCTTATATAATTAAATGATGTAAGGTATTGTATCCTGTATGATGAAGTGAGTCATGCCAATATATTTAGTAGATAAAAATAATGAGTGGAGTAAATTTCTTTAGGTTTTTGGAATAAATGAATTCTTGGGTCGCCCAAGATTGCAAAAGGACTAAACAACTTAAAACTTGGTGCATAAAGTATCGGTAATTTTATATTAACTTCGAGACAAAGTTTCCTAAAAAGGGGGAGTATGTAATACCCCATTTAGGGATATGAAAAATAATATTTTTTTTTTTATGTGTAAATAGAAATGACGACTCGATACTAAGGTATAATGGTTAGTGTCTCAGTATAAACTAGCATGGAATATTCATGTATGAGGATCCGATATCAAGGATAGATATAGTCCCAATACTGCCACTTGAGAGGACATAATGGAAATATGTAGAGAGTATCCATACTTATTTTAGAACTTTGGGACAAATTTTTGTGAAGTGGGGTTCTATGTAACACCATATTTTACCCTAACTCTTGATTGGAATAACTATTAATGGAGGGAATTCTATGATGAATGACCCGATTCTTTATTTATTTGAGATCTAAAACTTTGTATGGATGTATTTTTTAGGGAATTTGGTTTTGGATGACGTGGATATATGTGAAGCAATGCATTATTGATGAGATATTATCTAAGAAGTATGATCTAACATATTGATGGGTAAAATATGATCATGAAAATAATGTTGACATTTGGTGAATTATGAATGTGGTTATATTATGATTTTAGTTGTGAACGAAAAAGCATGTGAAGTTATCAATAATGATTTAAAGTTGTATCATGTTTAAGTAATGAATAATTGAAAAAAATTATGTAGCATGTACTATGATGGTGTGTAGAGTATAATAGGAAAGACAAGTACATGAAACATAAGAAAACATCAGTATGCAAAGACTCTAGCTGAGTCGACGACTATGGAAGGTGATATTAATATTGTTAATAATATGAATAAATTGTGATATGTTTGATGCACTAGCATACATGGACTTTGGATGAGCGAGTAAATATCGACAATTGAGGCCAGTTTATTTTTATGTTATTGTTGAAATATTATTTATGAGATTTGATGCACGTGTTGTTATATCTGCACGTGATGAGATACGATTTCCAATCGAACCACATCATGTAATGGGGCTAAAAAATTATACGTGTAATTCTAGAAAATTGGATGACACAATGAGATTTGAATAGAGTGAGAAAAAGTCTAGTTCATCAGTTGCGTGTGTCATGAGGGTAGGCCGTGAGTTGGTCACTCACGAAGATTTCACTGGGGGCGCACATGGTAGGAGAAATGATGTAACATTTCCTCAATTATCATAACTAAGTCCCCTCCTATGAAAATTATTGGAAGAGAATGCAAGGAGAATAACACCTAGATAATCCAAGTCGCGACGAGAATGTGGTGGTAATCAAAATCTATTTGAATTAAGGGAAATAGGGCGGTTGCACGAAGTTGGTTCCACTTTTTGGTGCCACTTAGGAAATCAGAAATGCAATTCCGAAGTGCAAATCAAGAACGCATATGCATTATTGATGGCACGTTCGGAATAACCCAAGCCCAAACACAAGGCTAAGGTTCGTGAAAATGTATCGCGTATGCGATATATCGCGTATGCGATATATCGCATATGCGTTTTGTAATGTTAAACATCACATATACGATATATCACTTATGCGATATGCAACATTTACAAAATTCATATGCGATATATCGCAAGTGCAATATATTGCCGATGCATTTTTTAAATGTTGCATATCACATATGCGATATGCAACATTTACAAAATGCATATGCGATATATCACACTTGCGATATATCGCAGATGCGTTTTGTAAATGTTGCATATCGTATATGGTGGTATGAGGAACCAAAAAAACAATTTATGAATAAAGGATACAACTTTGGTGGTTTTCTCCCTCTTTGGATTTCCATTTAAAATCATTATGTATTGTGCAATTGTATTGAATAGTTGTTGAATGTTTTATTAATGTGTGATTATTACTTGAAGTGATGAAGTTATAATTAGCAGAAGTGTCTAATACTGATTCACCCCTGCCATCTCAACATCTATAAATATTCAAACTATTGGTGTCAAAGCATGTTTTATTGACATAGTTTGACAACTAGAAGACATATCCCATAGATTACTCATGGATTTTCAGTTAGTATGTCCTAAAAAAGTTCCCTTTTTAAATGGAATAGATTATGTGCCATGGAGCATAATAATAGAGGCATATATGCAAGTCATTGAGCTTGACATTTGGAGTGTAGTTCATAATGGATACACAAATCCAACGAAATAACCAAAAGATTCAATATCAAATAATCTACACAAAAACAATCCAAAGAAAATGAATTCAATTTTGAATGGCCTATCATATTGTGAGAAGAACAAAATGGGACAATGGAATTAAACTACATATCTATGGGAGAATATATACTATCTTTATTCAAAATAAACTCTCTTAATAAAATGAGGTACAACCCAAAACAAATGATGAAGCCATTGAGAGAAAAAGCAAAGTCTCCAAAGATAAAGAAGACTTGAAACCAAAGAACAAGTATATCTAGAGGAAGAACTTATTAGTTCTCTATGTGAACTAAGGAAAGATGAAAGAGAAAACTAATCATTAATGGAGCAATTGATCAAGTATCTAGATGAATATTATATTTCAAAAGAAGGGACTAAAAGAATAGTTTTGGATGTTATGCAACCAAGCCCCATAAATAACAGACAAATAGTAGAAACATGATAAAAGAGAGTAATCCATGCTTGAATAATGAAGAACACAGATAAATAACAATCCTCTTTGAGGGAGGAACCTCCTTACACAATGTAATTATGTACCTAAGACAAGACAATATGCAATGCTTACTAATATGAGAATATCCCCTTACTATATATAGGAGACATATGTGTACAATAACAACTAATAGACCCAAGCCTACATCAATAATATGTAATACACTGCCATATAGGAGGTAAACTATGCCACACTATAGGGGGAACTGTGCCCAATAGGGGGAAATTTTCCCAACATTTAGGTCTTAACATTGGATTGAAAGAAAAAATTGAAAAGACACAACAAACCTTGACAAATAAACTAGAGGAGAAGGAAAAAAATTGCAAGCAAGAAGATGAAATTATCTTTCTAATAAAGGAACTGAAACAAATACATAAGAACCATGAATAATTTGAAAATATCATTGTTGGTGTAAGAAAAGTCAAATAGTAGATCTGCCAAGAAAATTGATGAAGACCTAACAAGTCAACTTCAAGAGAATAAATAAATTTTTCAAAGGAAAGAGTTTGAGATCCTTTCTATATAGAAGAATATTTGGATAAGATAGTTTCCCAGTTGGAGACAAATTCAAAATTTGAGAAGAGCACCGTGATTTGAGATAAAATATTCGGTTGTTAATTATCTCCACATGAAAAGCATAGTCTTTGTTTTGACAACAATCATAACACCGTTGAAGAAATATTCAAGTCAATTGAGGAGAAGACTAAAATCAACACAAATGCCTTTAAAATCCCTAATTGAAATGAATACACCATCATTGAATGGAAGCATAATCATCCAAGGTATGATAGAAGCAAGCACAAGAGGGATGCACTTCCCATGAGACAACATACACTTAGTTAAAAAAAAACCTTAGTTCCTTACTTTTCAATATCGCACATACGATATTGAAAAGCAAAAAAAAAATAAAACAGATGCCGCAGGCCCCTCAAATCTCATTTTCACAGGATCGGGACAGCGAAAAACCGTAGGAGCGAAATAGCGCAAGTGCGATTTGTGTTTTACCTTTTCGAGGTCGAGGTCGAGGTCGAGTTCGAGGTGGATTGATCCAATGGTAGGTAAATTCTAGTTCAATCCTTTTCATTTAGCCTTCCATTCTTTAATTTTTTTCATAATTTCATTGTTTTTATAATTATTTTGAACAAATTTAAAAAAA
>LPNX010429939.1:149720-160198 GCA_001517045.1 Pseudotsuga menziesii
CACTAGTCGAGCACACATTTCCATAGCTTGGTGCATTGAACCAAATATAAAGGCCAATTGGATGGATCGTTGGGATATGGTCTTCGATGAAGACCCCCATGGGAATACGGACATCCCATTTTATTTCCTTAGGAAGTTGTATTCATAATTCATCCTAGGGAAACATGTTAACTACTTTGATCTCTTAGGAAACCAGGGTGTTGGTCATGGGATGCCCCAAGATAGGGAAGGTGCCAGGACAGATCCCAACTATGTGCCACGCCCACCACGCACACCAAAACCCCCTCAGGTATATCCTCCTATAGGTCCTGTCATTGAGTATACACAGGAGGCATTATTTGACATGGCAGATACATTGCTTGAGCATGGGACTGTTGTCCAAGGCAATGTAGACCAAGGGGCTGGCACTTCTACGGTGGGCCCATCTACAGATCACAGAGGAGATGCAGATTCTTCAGAGCGTCGTGTTACTCCACACCCTTGCACATCGTGTGGAGCATATGCTATGGCCCTGCTTCCAACTTTCGAGACGATGGATTACTTCGCTTTGTAAGTAAAACTCATTATTTTAATATTATATTTTGTTTCATGTCAAAATATTCAATTGTTTCGTACTTTATTTCTATTTAATTATCTAACAATTTCTGTGAACAAATATACAGCTGGTGTCCCATGGCACACCACAGCCGCATAGTCCATCGATCAATGTTGAGAACATTGATGTGGCTGTCAATATTGCTTATGGGTTTGGTTCTTCACCAATAGGGGTAAGAACTATACTTGTTAATTTGTCAACTTTATTTATATATTTATAGTATATATTGTAACATTCAATATGTATCCTAATTTTGATACTTGACATGATTTATGCAGGTTGCCCAGGATGAGTATATTGTCTAGCAGCCTATTCCCTCTCATGCAGAGGTAGATTTGTAGACACAGGTATTATTTGAAATATGCTTTTAATTATGTTTCGCTTTCTTTGGAAAAATATTTTTGTAACTTGTATTGCTTTGACATATGTTACTTTATGCAGGAACCTATTGTGATAGTGGTGCTTGAAGAGCACCAAAGGGAGGTTGTTGTCAACCCACCTCTTCCCCCAAAATAGGTATGTATGTTTCTCTTTCTTTGGTAGTTCATCATTTTCCTTCCAGGTAGTATATATGTCTCTGATTCACTATTTAATATGAAATTGACATATATATGCTACTTTATATGCAGGCCCCTAGTGAGGCACCGGTGCGTGAAGAGCACCAAACCTGTGGCCCACCTTTGACTAGCCAGTAGGTATGTTTATGTCTAGATCACTTTCTTTGTACGATTGTGTACATATCTTTCTCTGATTTGGTGCTTGAAGAAACCCAAATTGGTGACCCTCTCCCCCCCAAGTTACATGTATATTTGTTGACATTGGCATATATATAATATATTTATGCAGCCTGATAGTGAGCAAGTGGTGCAAGAAGAGCACCCAATCAGGGTCGTTGTTAGTGAGGCACCAGGACCCGTGATTACTTACTCACGTACAGTAAGTAGAAATGTTATTTTGGTTTTAGAATTTGAACAAATGTACATATAGAATTTTTAAATGTTGGTAAATTAACTTACAAATGTTGGTTTTTCTGCAGTCTCCATTGATGAGACCTATCCCTCTTGTTTAGCAATGGGGATCACCAGTGAGTAGTCGCAAAAGAAAGCTACACTTCTCCTAAGACTCTGGCAGTGGCAGGAAAATGGGGGATAACTAGAAAAAATGTATAGGGGGCATACATAGATGTATCTTTTTGTTCATATGTACACACAGATGTACTTTTTGATCCACTATTTTGTATTATGGCCATGTGGCATGGCAATTTTTGTACAACATTATTGCTATACATATATAATATAAAGCAAGGTTCAAATTTATACATATATATGGTTGACTTGATCTTGGAACATGATATCATGGTTGACTTGGTCTTGGAACATGATATGTGTGGTTCACCTATGTGATATAATGATATGTGTGGTTCGTGCATGTGTGCTAACTTAAATGAATTTCCAATACTTAAAGGAAGAATTTAAACGACTGATCAACTTTTTTTGACATCATACAATTCTAACATACAATAACATACCCTAATTTACACATAGTAACACACACTAACATACTAACAATATGTACCATTTAACACTAAGTCATGCATGCATGTGTAATATATACCATGTATCATACCCTACAATACCCTATGATACTAGAGTTCGTTGAATACCATACTAACATACATCATGTACCCTACAACCCCTAAATTTGTTGAAGTAAACCCTAGTTGGTGCATGAAAATTTGTGTTCATGAAATCCTAGTTGGTGCATGCAAATTTGTGTTCATGAAAGCCTAGTTGGTGCATGCAAGTATTGGTGATCTCATGTGTTTCTAGTTCCCTCTCCTAACTTGCATGATTGCGAGCACTAAACCCTAGTTCCATCTCATACCTTGGTAACCCTAGTTGGAGCATGCAAATTGTTGTTCATGAAAGCCTAGTTGGTGCATGCAAGTATTTGTGATCATGTGTTTCTAGTTCCCTCTCTTAACTTGCAAATTGCTCACCAAACCCTAGTTCCATCTCATACCTTGGTAACCCTAGTTCAACTGCGAGCCTTTAATTCCATATCATCAAAATACCCCAATAGATAACAGCAGAAAAAATACTACATGATCTTTGCAAATGTGCCAATTACAAAAATAGTCCAAAAATTTCTCCCATGTTGGTCCTATATGAGAGAAAAATCCCAACTTCAAAAATTGTCCAAAAATAATAATAATATTATTATAGAAAATATCCAAAAACACACATAGTATTATACATCCCAAAAACTGTATGAAGCAAAAGATTATCTAACTCAACCAAAATAGTGAAATATATACATTGATATTACATGTCACCTTTATTTTAATCACAAGGAAGAAACCAAATAGGGCCCTTCAATTATCTCTTCGAACTCCATATCTTCCATAATTTGACTTGCTTAAGCAAGATAATCAACAATAATGTTTAGTTCCCAAAAACATGCTGAAAATAAATGTACTTAAGAGTAGCAGTATTTGACAATTAGGTCTTGTTTCACATCCAATTTATAGTGAGATCCTAGTCAACAAAAACCTAGAGAGTTTTTACACCACCATTCAAAGCACATTTTATCAAGAGCATTGAGGTCATTAATTATCCAAAGTTGTTTTTTCAAATGCAAGTTCCAACTTTATACTTACTGACATGCATATATCAAAGAAAAATAAGATGCCTTGTGATTCTAAAATTCGGATCACTTTGATATGCACCATCAAGGAAACCCATGACTTTGATATGTAAGCTACGATGGGAAAAGAATTAGATGTACATGTGTTTAGTGTCTTTTTTGAGAAAATGCTTGAATAAGAAATTAATTCTTCAACAAAAGAATGGTTTTTCCCTCAAGTAGAATTAAGAACTAATTAATTTATGATTATTTTGAGCTCTCTTTTTCCATACCAATGCCACTAACAATCATAATAAAAGCAGATCTCATACCTTGTTCCGTCTCGTAAAGCACATCTCATAACTTGCATGATTGCGCACCAAACCCTAGTTGGACATCTCATACCTTGTCTCAAGACCCTAATTGGAGCATGAAACTTGGTGACTCATGAAATCCTAGTTGGTATGCATGCAAGTATTGGTGATCATGTGTTTCTAGTTCACTCTCCTAACTTGCATGATTGCACACCAAACCCTAGTTGGACATCTCATACCTTGTCTTGACCCTAGTTGGAGCATGCAACTTGGTGACTCATGAAAGCCTAGTTGGTGCATGCAAGTATCAAGGTGATCATGTGTTTGTATTTCACTCTCCTAACTTGCATGATTGCTCACCAAACCCTAGTTGGACATCTCATAGCTTGTCTTGACCCTAATTGGAACATGCACAACTTGGTGACTCATGAAACCCTAGTTGGTGCATGCAATTATTGGTGATCTCATGTGTTTGTAGTTGACTCTCGTAACTTGCATGATTTCTCACCAAACCCTAGTTGGACATCTCATACCTTGGCTTGACCCTAGTTTGAGCATGCCACTTGGTGACTCATGAAATCCTAGTTGGTGCATGCAAGTATCAAGGTGATCATGTGTTTGTAGTTCACTCTCCTAACTTGCATGATTGCTCACTAAATCCTAGTTGGACATCTCATAGCTTGTCTTGACCCTAATTGGAGCATGCACAACTTGGTGACTCATGAAACCCTAGTTGGTGCATGCAAGTATTGGTGATCTCATGTGTTTGTAGTTGACTCTCCTAACTTGCATGATTGCTCAACAAACCTTAGTTGGACATCTCATACCTTGTCTTGACCCTAGTTGGAGCATGCCACTTGGTCACTCATGAAATCCTAGTTGGTGCATGCAAGTATGAAGGTGATCATGTGTTTGTAGTTCACTCTCCTAACTTGCATCATTGCTCACTAAACCCTAGTTGGACATCTCATAGCTTGTCTTGACCCTAATTGGAGCATGCACAAATTGGTGACTCATGAAACCCTAGTTGGTGCATGCAAGTATTGGTGATCTCATGTGTTTGTAGTTGACTCTCCTAACTTGCATGATTTCTCACCAAACCCTAGTTGGACATCTCATACCTTGTCTTGACCCTAGTTGGAGCATGCCACTTGGTCACTCATGAAATCCTAGTTGGTGCATGCAAGTATTGGTGATCATGTGTTCGTAGTTCACTCTCCTAACTTGAATGATTGCTCACCAAACCCTAGTTGGACATTTCCTACCTTGCCAGTTCCAATGCCAGTTCCAACTTTATACTTACTGACATGCATATCAAAGTAAATTAAGATGCCCTATGATTCTAAAATTTGGATCACTTTGATATGCACCATCAAGGAAACCCATGACTTTGATATGTAAGATACCATGGGAAAAGAATTAGATGTACATGTGTTTAGTGTATTTTTTGAGAAAATGCTTGAATAAGAAATTAATTCTTGAACAAAAGAATGGTTTTTTCCTCAAGTAGAATTAAGAACTAATTACTTTATGATGATTTTGAGTTCTCTTTTTCCATACAAATGCCACTAACAATCATAATAAAATCACATCTCATACCTTGTTCGTCTCATAAAGCACATCTCATAACTTGCATGATTACGCACCAAACCCTAGTTGGACATCTCATACCTTGTCTCAAGACCCTAATTGGAGCATGAAACTTGGTGACTCACAAAAGCCTAGTTGGTGTGCATGCAAGTATTGGTGATCATGTGTTTCTAGTTCACTCTCCTAACTTGCATGATTGCTCACCAAACCTTAGTTGGACATCTCATACCTTGTCTTGACCCTAGTTGGAGCATGCAAAATGGTGACTCATGAAAGCCTAGTTGGTGCATGCAAGTATTGGTGATCATGTGTTTCTAGTTCCCTCTCCTAACTTGCATGATTGTGCACCAAACCCTAGTTGGAAATCTCATACCTTGTCTTGAACCTAATTGGAGCATGCAAATTGGTTACTCATGAAAGCCTAGTTGGTGCATGAAAGTATTGGTGATCATGTGTTTCTAGTTCCCTCTCCTAATTAAATGTATATATTAAACTAAAAACATCAAGAAATGTAAATTTCAACAACTTGAGAGCTTGTTATTTTCCAAACTATATTTGGTGGTGTCTAAAGACACCATTCTTGGCGCCTCGATGGTGTTTGTATCCTAGGCACACGAAAGGCTAGACATTAGTAACATCATAAGAAAGAAAAGAGAACCCAATGGAAATTTGCAAACATGGTGAAAACATGGTTTAAATAACGCACCTGACAATGCACTCATATAAGTAGGCCATTCGGATCATCTCTGATGCCGATAGTGTCCATTAATCTTTCGTGCTCTATATGAGGTAGCAAGTATCATACATGTAACCTATTTTTGTGAGCAAGTGTGCAGAGCTTGATGTTTGTACCAACTACTAGGTTGGTGAAGTGGTATACAATAGCTCCTAGTTTATAATCCTGATATACACACCCACCCTTCCTTTTCTGTTCTGCTGCAAGTTTCAAGTACTCCCCTTTTATAACCATCGAACCGGTTGGGAATTCAATATTTTCATCATCTGTAATAGGTTCTAGAAGGGTTTGTTTCCCCTCTAAGAAACGTGCCAACCAATAGTCAGAACCCCATTCATTATTTTTTGGGGAAACCACTGCATATATCTTACTTGTGAAAGGAAATAGGTCGAGTTAACAATACACTTTGTAAATAAGGTCTTGCATTTCTAATTTCTACATAAATTAAATTATACAAAGGTCGAGTGAACAATACATAAATAAGTTTTCTTATTTAGGTACTACTCATGTACCTGCTTGTATGAGATCTGATATGTGATCATAGTCTCTAGAAATATGTGTCTGATCATCTTCAAAATGGTCTATTTCATTACCCCCATTGAAATTGGTGCCAAGTGTCACTCAATCCCATGTATCAAAGGTATCAGTATGCTCACAATCACCCCATTCATCGATGCTATAGGCACTACAAAATCAAGCCTTCAATCATGTCCAAATTTGTAGGGATGAGTTGTCTAAGCTTCTAATTGAATGAAACCATTGAGTTCCATGCACTGTGTTCACCCAAGGTGTTTATGATCGGTCCACATTTGTAACCTCCCAGAATATTCTTCACACTAAGTGTTTCCTTGTTGCTTGTTCTACCATGATAGATGCACACCATTGGACTATAGATGCAACGTCTCAAAGGAAAGCACCTGTAAACTTCATCTCTTCCCTTCGAAGGGCAGTTTTAATGCATGCACCAGCACCATACTGCTCTCCTTTTCCATGACCAGTTTCAAAGTAGTTCCATACATGTGGCACCTTGTATTTTAGGTGCAGCAAACAAAACCATTCAAATACATGTGCATTCTTGAATTGTCTATCACAATCATCTGACCAAATGAAATGACAATAAAATGGTATATCCATAGCTATCACGTGGTCATAAAATAATTTTAAGCAATTTTGCACGTAATGGATGTCATGGGTCTGGTTGTCACTTATGTAGAAGTGACTTTCTTTTAGTATCACACGTTTCTCTTCACTGCTATCTTTCCCATGTCGATACGTGATATGCACCATTATGCTCACCTACTCTGAGTGATAGTATTGACTTTGAATTTCATTTTGTGGTTGTAGGGTGTAATTTTCAGCAAATTCAACCACTGATAGTATTGTTCTGAGAGGGAAGGTGTCCCAACATATTCTGAATTTATCATCTTACCACCGTGCCATATTGGCATGTTGAATGTACTATTGGATCTTTCCACGAAACTCTGGAATAAAATCACATACTCGCACCTGGTACATGCATATTAATATGTCAATAAAACACATAAAAAATGTGTGTACATGTGTAGAAATTCAGGCCTGCAGTAGATTAATTTCACTCACAGCAATTAACAATTGATCATGCAAATTATCAACAATGGAGACTGAATATGGAGCTGTAACACAAAATTATATTAACTGAGTGTACAATATCCAACCCTGTAATAACATAGGCTGATGAATATATAGAATACATGAGCAAATCGAATGCATGAGGAAGCATCCAAATCTAGCATAAAGCAGGCTTACCCAAAATAGGCAAATCCCCCATAGGTGTAAAAAGATGATCCCAAATCTATCAAGGACCCCACGAATTAGAAAGGGCGCATGGGCAAGCTAAAGAGTGGTCAAATGGAAGATCATACATGCTTTTGCATGGAGGAAAGAGTGGAGGATGAAAGGGGAATAAAACAAGTTCACCTCACCTAGTCTAGCTTTCCTTATGTGCTTTAAAAACTGGAAAAGTAGTAAACAAAGCAGAAAAAAGAAGAAGGGCGCCTAGGAGGCCAGGGATAAAGCAGATTTGATTCCTAGGACTTTCCCAAGTGCTCCATGAGTCAATAATGACAATTTTGACCTCTATGGATAGGCAATTGACAACTTGCACATGGTGGGACTCATGGACTAGGCAAATAAGACATAATAAATGAAATAATGTCTAAGTGGGTAAATACTATGGGTTGATTATTCTAACACCCCCCCTTAAGCCTGAATTTATGAGTAATAAATCAAAAATATAGGGCCTAGCAACAAGGCTTAGTCACCCTTTTACATACTGCAAGTCCATATGAACCAAGGAAAGAGGCAAAACCAACTTGGGAAAATCCTCCCTTAAACATGGACTGTAAAACAAAATTGTGGAATCTTGTCTCCACTCATGCTTTGACAGCATGATCAGCAATCCCCAGCAGTGATTTGATATTGCTGAAGGTCTTCTCACAAAATGATTTTGTGAATATGTCAGCTACTTGTTCTGAAGAAGAACAGAAGAGTAGGTGAATGGTGCCATCATGCACAAGCTCTCTGATGTAGTGCATGTGAATCTCAATGTGTCTGGTTCTCTGCTTCTGAACTGGATCCTTACAGATTCGAATGGTACTATGGTTATAACAGTAGATGGTAGTTGAGTACTCAGGTTCGAAACCACACTCTCCAAGTAAACCCTGCAACCATAAACACTGAGTTGCTGCATTGACAACTCCTCTGTACTCAGCTTCTGTAGATGAGAGTGCAATGGCACTCTGTTTCTTGCTTGACCAGCTGATTGGCCCTTCTACAAGCATGAACACATAACCTGAAGTGGACTTCCTGTCAGTGCTATCACCTGCCTAATCACTGTCAGTAAAACCAATTAACTCAAGGTCAGAATTGGCTTTATAGAAAATCCCATCACTCCTTGTTCCCTGAACAAAGCTAAGGATCCTCTTTGCTGCTTTCCAATGGATCTCATGGGGCTGATCCATGAATCTAGAGGAAACACTGACTGCATAACAAATATCAGGTTGAGTATGTGTCAAATACAATAAACATCCAATCAACTGTCTATACAAAGTGTTGTTTACCATCGGTGGAGAATCATCTTCCTCCAGCTTTACTCCTGAAAGGAAAGGAGTTTTTCTTGCTTTGCAATCTTGCATTCTGAATTTGATCAGCAAATCCAAGGCATATTTGGACTGGTGCACCTTGATTGCAGCTTTGGTTTGAGCAATCTCAAGCCCCAGAAATTGACTTAAGAGCCTCAAATCTGTCATGGAGAAGGCTTGGTTCATAGCTCCTTTTAGGGAAGCAATCTCAGCTTGTGAGCTTCCTGTAATGAGGAGGTCATCAACATATAACACAATGATCATTAATGAACCATTAATTACCTTCAGATAGACATTCGAATCTGATTTGCACCAAACAAAATTCAGAGATAGCAAGAAGCTATCTATCTTGGCATACCAAGCCCTAGGGGCTTGCTTTAGCCCATACAATGACTTTCTCAACCTGCACACAAGAGAATGGTCAGTAGCAAAACCTTGGGGCTGATTCATATATATCTCCTCAGTGAGATCACCATTCAGAAAGGCACACTTTACATCCATGTGATGTACCTCCCATTGCCTTGATGCTGCAATGGCTAGAGCTAGCCTGATTGAATCCATCTTTGCCACTGGGGCAAAAGTCTCATTGTAATCAATGCCATGAACCTGTGAGTAGCCTTTAGCTACCAATATAGCCTTGTACTTCAGTGGTGAACCATCAGCAGCAAATTTGGTCTTATAGACCCACTTACACTGTACTAGTTTCCTCCCTGGAGGAAGATCCACTAGCTCCCATGTGTTGCTTTTCTGTAGCGAGTTGAACTCCTCATTCATGGAAGCTTGCCATCTTGGATCTCCTGCTGCTTCTTCATATGTTTGAGTATCAGAATCCACCATAAAATATCATTTTTTAGCAAACTCAGGATCCTTCATGCACAGACCACTCTCAAATTGAGATCTAGTCCTCCTTGGGTCATTGGGATCACCAGCTAATTGTCCTGCTGCATGTAGTGTATTGGCTGCCCATTTAGGCCTTGTGGGTCTATTTGGGTCTGAAATAAACTCATCTCCATCAGATAAATCAGAATCAGCATGTTCAACAAACTCTTTACTTACTTCTTGAGGTTCAGATGGTGAAGAGGCTTCACCAATCTCCACTTCTGCAAGGGGTTCTTCTTCAAACTGAACACACCTTTCAATGAAGGCTTTGTTTGTGCTCAAGTTTATCAACTTGTACCCTTTTGAATCTTCATAGTATCCCACAAAAATACACTCTTGGCTTTGGGGCTGCAAATCCTTCCTCTTCTCTGTCGAGATTCTAGCCCATGCCTTTGAGCCAAAAATCCTGAAATGGGTCACATCTGGCTTGTGCCCACTCCATGCTTCGAAAGGAGTCATGCCATCCAACTGTTTGTGAGGCACCCTATCCTGAATGTAGGCTGCATAGTTGATAGCTTCAGCCCAGTACTTTGGTGGCAAAGTTTTGGCCTCCATCATGCATGTTGACATCTCCTTCAGTGATCTGTTCTTCCTCTCTGCAACACCATTTTGCTGTGGTG
>LPNX010429939.1:181596-232677 GCA_001517045.1 Pseudotsuga menziesii
AGTAACACTCTGCCTTATCTTAAGATAGATATGTATTTGGTATTATTTATTCATCAACATCCATTGTATTTTTTGAGATCTTTAGAATTCCATATGTCTCTTTNGGGCCTGCAAATTGGAGGGTTGGACGAAATTGTGAGGAGATTCAAATGCGTTTGGGGGTTGTGAGGGACGAAATTGGAGGCAACAAATAGCAAATGCCTTCAAGGTATTTCCAAGGGAAATTGCAAATGGCTTTAAATTAAAATACCCATTTAATTACTCCTAATGGTATTCATAACCGTCAAACATATGNGGTAAATGTTTAAAGCCCATTTAATCATTCTGGAGAAATTTCCAAGGGAAATTGCCTGGTGAATATTCTAGGCATAGGAATGCAATGAGAGATATAATATAGATTGCAGTGTTTTACCTTTATAGCATCAACTGTAGAAGAAAAGATTGATAGTATTTGGGGTTTTACAATTTATTCATCTTATTCATTTTTTTGTCTATTTTAAATTTTTCCTATTAAAATTTTCCTTTTTGTCAAGAATTAGGTAGGAAAAGAAGATGGCTACTACAGATATATAATAAGGAACATGGAAAAATGAGTAAAGGTTTTTCAAATGATTGAGATGCAATATAAAAGAATTTGCTAGAAGAGAGCCAAAATCTCACAGTCATATAGAATGAGAAATGGACCTAATCGAGTTGGCATAATAGCAAGGAATATAGTTATGGTTCTCCAGAATATTTTGAAGAGGGGATTGTCTGCAAAGACATATTTGAAGGTTTTTCAAATGATTGAGATGCAATATAAAAGAATTATAAGGTAGGATCTATGATAGTTGTGATCATGACATTAGATACACATTAGATCAACAACAAAAACCATGGACTTTGAGATTCATATAAAAAATCAATGGTCGAATAACCCAGACAAACCAAGTATATAACCGGCGGTGATATAGGGTTTATGTTTCTAGGGATGAGCTTCTCTTGGTTTCGAGAATAGTTCATTCTCTACTAAACAGGGGCAACCACGTGAAGGTGGAAGCTCTAATTATGCCCCCCCCACCCCCTCACATCACTCTCAATTCCCCCATACCCAAATTGAAATAATAAAGAAAGTCTAAAATATTATATTATAGAAAATAAAAACATATAAAGATCATCATATAAAACACATACCTCTATATATCATTCATCTTCTTCTTCATCAAACTCAATATCTGTAGTAGGATCTGGTTGTAAATAGATATTGTTGAAAATCTCATTCATATCATCATCATCATCCATGTCATTTTCACTTATATAGTCATCGAGATCGTCACTGAGATCATCGTCTTCTACATTTGGATGATCAAGTTCTTCGGCTTCTTGATCTAACACATTGATTGCAGCAACCTGCTCATTATCTTCATCATCGTGATCTTCTTCTTCAGGATCATCTTCATCAATAGATAACTAATTATACCTTACTGGTCTTCCTCATGGATCATATTTAACAACGTATGACCAACCTGCTTTACTTGGTACCTCTGAGTAAAAGACTTGCTCACATTGACTTGGAAGAACATAAGGCTCTGTACCCAGTTCAAATGCTCTTGTATTAACCATGGTAAATCCATTAGCGTGCTCAATGACAGTTCTTTCGGGATCACGTTCATGCATTCGTAGCCTGTACCATTTCACCTCAAACAAAACTATTTTAAAGGAATTAAAATCACACTCAATTATGTCCTCCAAATGCCCATAGTACCTNATCTTCATAAATATCTAACTGACTATACCTTACTGGTCTTCCTCATGGATCATATCTAACAACGTATGACCAACCTACTTTACCTGGTACCTCTGAGTAAAAGACTTGCTCACATTGACTTGGAAGGACATAAGGATCTGTACCCAGTTCAAATGCCCTTGTATTAACCATGGTAAATCCATTAGCGTGCTCAATAACAGTTCTTTCAGGATCACGTTCATGCATTCGTAGCCTGTACCATTTCACCTCAAACAAAACTATTTTAAAGGAATTAAAATCACACTCAATTATGTCCTCCAAATGCCCATAGTACCTATTATCTGTTTCTTCTGGATGTCTATCACTTCTAGAGGAAACATTGGTGACCTTAAACACTGCGGTTATCCCACTATGTGAGGTTTTCATCTTATCATCCAACGATTTGATACGAAATTTACGGCCATTACACCACATACCCTTGTGGTGTTTCAACTGCAACATGGACAACAAGTGANGTATGTCACTTCTAGAGGAAACATTGGTGACCTCAAACACTGCCGTTATCCCACTATCTGAGGTTTTCATCTTATCATCCAACAATTTGATACGAAATTTACGACCATTACACCACATACCCTTGTGGCATTTCAACTGCAACATGGACAACAAGTGAAAAAAAATACATTGTAAATAAATATTAAACGTCATACAGGGCTTTGTACTAAATATATATTTCAAAATATAAAAAAAAGGAATTACATTGAAAAATGGAATTAACTAGTAAAATACGTGTATAAACAATTTACTTGCTTGTTTATCTTTTAAACCATAGGCTAAAATCAATTACATTGAAAAATAGAATTAACTAGTAAAATACGTGTATAAACAATTTACTTGCTTGTTTATCTTTTAAACCATAGGCTAAATCTACCTCCCTTTGCGACGTAAGATCAGGATGTTGACGTCGATGACGATGCGCTATTTTAATCATCTTACTGATCCCCTCCCATGATAACCTACCAAAGTATTCCTCACAATCTTCTATCCAATGCTCCATCCAATCAAGGTTGTTCACAATGTATAAGTGTAAAGCATCCCACACTCAAGCAACTANTCCTCCCATGACAACCTACCAAAGTATTCCTCACAATCTTCTATCCAATGCTCCATCCAATCAAGGTTGTTCGCAATGTATAAGTGTAAAGCATCCCACACTCGAGCAACTATATGAGAAAACAACAAATCAAATATATCATGAATTAGCTAGAATGAAATGCATATAGTTATATAAATTGCAAAAATAAATGTGTAATATATTAATTCCATAGCTTTTATTAATAAATACCTTTCACAGTACGCATTCTACCTTTCCCCAATAAGACCTCCCCTTCAAATTTCTTGATAGGGTCGAGATGCCAAATGAGAGGCACATTCATATTTTCTACTAATTTAGGTAGATATTGATTAATATACACCATGGATTGATATACCATATATCCCTCGACCATAGAACCCTCAGGACGTGCTCTTTGCCTAACAAAAGCCTTCAATGACTTCAACTGCCTCTCCACCATCCACATCGACCTTGTGCTTACTGGTCCACATAGTTCAATCTCCTCAACTTGGTGTATGAGGTAGTGTTCTTGTGCATTGAAAAATGCTGGAGGTAGATACTGTTGCATTTCACACATTAGTCTGGGAATTTCTCTCTTCCAATACCGTATATCTTCTTTATGGATTTCTTTCGATGAAAGCCACCTACAAATGATGCATTAAAATAATATCAATAATATTACATATATAAATCATAGAATAAGTTACATATCAATCACAAAAGAGGTACATTTTCCATATTCCTCATTACTTACCTCATGTAGTTGCCAAGAACATAAATAATTTGTTTTATGTTGTTGTCCAAGTCATCTAGGAGAGATAAAGGAAGAACATACTGTAACAAAAAACATATAATTAGTATTTATTTTCAAATAAGAGAATAAAATTAACAAAATAATGCATACAAATAAGGCTGAAATATATTAAAACCCAATTATATTTACCTTAATGAATGTGTGCCAGTCATGCGTTTTAACCCCACCAAAATCACCTTTTTTCGTTAAGATATTTTGTATGTTTGACGAAAAGCCCGTGGGAAACCTGATTTTTCAAATGACCTCTTTTACAGAATTGCTTTGTTTCTCTGTCAATAACCAAGGAAGTCTAATATTATGTTCATGACCATCGCCGTTGGAATTAATGATCACACTTTGCAATGCGTGATTAGGCTCATGGATGTCACTACAAATCTTTCCAATTCTTTCTTTGTCAGTCCTTCCATCTAAAATACGCCATAACATTGCTGTTATGTTTTTCCCAATATGCATTGTATCAAACAAATGAACTATTTGTAGGTGCTCGTAGTATGGAAACCTACTGAATTGAATCGGGTAACTTTTCATCCCTCGTGGAATCCCATTCGCACCTTAATGACATTAATGAAATAACAAAAAAATTAATATTCAATGTAGCTACATTAATACATAACCGCGCTGAACAAAATTCACAAAAAAAACAAACATTTATATAATATATGATACATAAACCAACTACATACCTTGACGATTTCTATTATATTCCAACTTCCATAAGTGAGGTGTAATTCTTCATGGTTTTTTTCCATTCTCTTCTTTACCATTGAATTTTGCTTTGTCTGTAGTTCGATATGTATGGTTCTTAGGAAGAAATTTCCTGTACTCATCAAACACTTCCTTTCGTAGACTTCTTGAATAATGAGATTTTATCCTGGGACCACAAGCTGGACATGCAAATTTACCCTTTGTTTGAAGACCTACACGAAAGATGAATCAATGACGCAGTAAATTAGAGTTACAAATATATATATATATATATATATATAACATTAAATCACAAAATAAAGTAATTACAATATACCACAAAAATGTGTTAACCCTGGAGCATCATGAATTGTCCATGCAAGTATTCCATGGAATTGGAATCATCTTTTCCCTATTGGTCTAGAGATGTTGTACATAGTGACACCCGCCCATAACTTCAACAGCTCATCGATAAGAGGCTCAATATATACGTTCATATCTTTAACCTGGTACTTACCTAATTGGTTAAACATACATATAAAATTGCTTTTAGCTATCATATGCATTATATATATAAAAAAACCATAAATATCAAGCATGAAAATAAAAGGAAGCATTTTACAGTCATACTTTCAAGTAAACACATGCAAGTTAATTACATACCTGGAACAATCATTTCCAACATTTTGTGCTCTCTCTTGATCATCATCCAAGGAGGAAGGTTATTGTTTATAACAAAAACAGGCCAGACTGAGTAGGTAGAATGAAGCTCTCCAAATGGATTGACGCCATCAGCTGCCAATGAAATTCTAACATTACGGGGGTCTTCTTTAAAAATTGGCCACTTTTCTTCAATGAACTTTAATGCAGAACCATCTGCAGGCATTCGAAGAACATCATCTAGACTTCTGTTCTTAGCATGGAAATCCATAAACTGTGCTATACTTTGACACCTGAACAACTGCTGGAAATGTGGAATTATTGGAATGTAACGAAGAACTTTGCGAGGCACCTTTTTTGACACTTTATAGGTTCGATATCTACTTATTTGACAATGTGGGAATTCGTTTTCCAATGCATATTGTCCATAGTATATGATATGATCATTAGGACAAGCATCAATAGCTTGATACTCCATTCCAATTTCTTTCATAATCAAATATACTTCTCGATATGTGCGTGGTAAAATATTTGACGTCGGTAATAGAAATTCACTTAACAATCTACAAAATTGAAAAGAATAAGTATCTTATAAACAATATTACTCATCACTAATATCGCATCCATATTTTACAAATAAAAATAACAATAGCAATATAGGACCAAAATCAACCTTAGAGGTAATTATGAACATGCATACATAAATAATTAACAAATTACATACCTTAGCATCTGTGTGAAACTGGTGTTTGATAAACCATTTAAAACCTTGAAGTTCACCAACAACAATAGAGCAGATAGAAGATTTGTTGTTGAGCCTTCATAAAGAGGTTGCTGCGACTTCTCGATTAGAGGATCAACATCAATGTCATGATCACTATCATCATGGCCGTCGTCCTCATCCATTGAAGCAAATGTGTCATGGATCAACCTATGTATCTCATCTTCCTGATTTGTATCGGTAACGTTATATCCATCCATATCAACGTCATTAAGAATTTGATCAGCTCCAATATTCTAATCACGAATTTGCTCACCCTCTAAAGGAGTATTTCTACTAAAACCTGGCAAATTATAACTATCTGGAGGCTGACATTTTGGGGGCATTGTCTATATATGTACAAACAATGCAGTGAAATTAGAGTGTATAGAGCATATAAAATTATGATAAGAAATTTTACTAAAAGTCATGACATGATGACCATTAGAGAGAATACATTAAATACTGAATAACCTCTTACCAAAGGACGATATTCATTGCCCCCTTCAGCGTGTCCCTTCTCCCTACAATGTCTTTCAGTTGTTGTTATTAAAAGTCTTCTTCTTTACAAACCCTTGCAATCATTGCATGGGCAATAACATTTTCCATCGCCCCTCGCCTCTAATGCCGCTCTGAACCGAGCAAGCTTCCTTGGATTTTCGTTCATGGTGACAAAGCCTTGTGGTGACAAGAAATTGTCTTACCTACACCATACCAAATAGTAAGTTGTCAAATACATCACAAACCACTATTCCTTATGTGTCATCAATTTTCTTTATGTACTCACTATCATCACATAACGACTAATATATCATGTACCTCTCCAAGAATAACATCCAATGACATGAGAATACCATGGCTAACTCAAACTCATCAATGAAGTGAATTAAAAGAAGGAAATTTAAGTCCATGAAACTTGTGGGCAGTTTCCTTTTAACCACACAAAAAATCTGAACTATATGTTGATTACACATTGTATTGATAGCCATGTGCACATCATTTGACGTAATACAACATAAAAAAGTAAATAATTTTGATATGGAACATTGTAGGTTCTAATGGAAGTCATGGTTCCCACAATTGTTCATGAGCAAAGGATAATGATACTAAAAATAAACACAAAAAAAATTAAAGTAAGCATATTAGTATGAGTGCATAACATGTAACCTACATTGTAGAAAAAAGAAGCATGTAATATGCATACATTCCCTTGGAAGGTTTAGAAAATCATGTGATTTCAACCCCAACAAATGTCCTTCTATGGTGGAGTAGCATTCTAGAGTTTATTTGTATAAATAAGGAACCTTCACACCCAGTATAACATCCTTTTTCTAGAGCGAGATAATAAAATCTATGGACATGACCTTCTTTACAATATCAAGAGGGACTAGTCTCTCCTTTACTTTCTTGTATGTTATCCATTGTTTGAAAAATATTGAACATTAAATCAATGGTATTAGTAAAACACAATGAATTTAGTATGTTCACACATCAAATAAACCATTTATTAGAAGGATGGAAAAATTCTTCCAATACACATGCAACCAACCACTTTAGAAAAAAGGTCAAACTAAGTAAGAAAGTTACAATAATAATCAATTGAAAATACAAAATTTAAATTAGTCAATGAGTGGTCAATGGTCTACACAAGTTATAGTTTATTAATAACCCATCACCAAAGACATACTATGCATTTCATGCACACCAACAAATCTTAATGCATTCATTTTATTTAAGTTCTCTTTGTTATTGAAGTGTTCCTCAAATTAGAAATTTGCACTAAACAATTAGAACCTATGATTGTTTATCAACCCTACAATGTTTCCATGAGTGTGAGGATGGCCATTGGTATATAACAAGATCTTCCTATCAAAGTTTATGGAACCATAATAATTGATTCACATAATATACATGCAAATTCTAAGTATGTATTGAACAATATTCAAATAACCAAATTGACTATGAAGAGGGCCATAAAACAACTTAAGAAATACTAATTATTTGGATGGAATGAACACATGTGTATAAGTATAACCAACAAAAAATCTAAAACATTTAGTTTAGATTTGGAAACCATATAATTATTGTACCACACAAGGAGAATTTGGTCCCAACATCAGGCACATGTAGGGAATATGACCAAGTTTTATAAAAAACATGATTGTAATAGGTTTGGTAATAGGTTTGGGAACAGAGAAGTCCTTGCTGCCCTAAAACTAATGTTGGAAACAATGCTTCTCAAAGGAAGAAGTAAGGGTTGCATAACATTTACTCATAAGAGACTCTACGAATGGTGTTGAACTAAAGTGTAGTTTCAAAAAGAGCAGCTGAAATATGCATATGATGAGATCAACTCCATTTGTTAACCCATATTATACCAAGAATGCCATTATTTTTCTATATCTCCGAGGTGTTGAAACCATGGATTTTTTTCTTTCTCCAAGTTCACCTTAAACCTATGGGAGTTATCTTAGAAAGATCATAGGATGTTTCACTATTTCTAAAAGCCTTTCATTAAGTGAGACAATAAAAGATGCCTTAAGGTAGAAATATTATTCTTTGGGGACATAGAAACAAAAATACACTAAATTCATCTAGGAAATAACATTAGCATGAAGTAGTAAAAGTATGCATCATTTGAAAACACAAACTAACCTTGCACGTTTAAAATCCGAACTATGTAGATCTAGAAACGGATTGTTCACCAGCAGGAGACGGAAATAATAAACAGCTCCAACAATCACCCGAAAACAGTGCTGCAACAATGGCAAGTGTGAAGAAAATCTTGTTAATGTCTTCGTTTTTATAGAACTCTTAGACGCCGCTATAGCGACGGCAAACATTGACTTGTGTGCCCTAGGTCAACTTGACCGTTGTAAAAAGCCAACAAAATATGGTGTCGTCGCTATAGCGACGGTCAGGCGTGGATACAGCGATGTTCAAGGCTTTAGGCGTGGATACAGCGACGGCTAAGAGTCCCGGCATGGTTACAACGACGGCTAGGCATGGATACAGCGATGCCTCGTTCCTGTTACATCGGATTTTACACCAAAAAGTAAGAAATGTGGAAAACCTTCGTGGAAAAATCTGTGCTTTTGTACTAGTGGATGATGATGATGACAATGATGATGATGATGATGATGATGACCATGATGATGATGATGAGGATGAGGGTGATGAACGATGATGATGAGGATCGAGGTTGATGATGATGAGGATGAGGGTGATGATGATGATGAGGATGAGGGTGACGATGAAGATGATGATGAGGATGAGGGTGACGATGAAGATGATGATGAGGATGATGGTGATGATGAGGAGGATGATGAATATGATGATGATGATGAGGATGAGGCTGTCGATGAAGATGATGATGATGGTGAGGATCAGGGTGATGAACGATGTTGATGAGGGTGATGATGATGATGAGGATGAGGGTGACAATAAAGATGATGACGAGGATGATGGTGATGATGTGGAGGATGATGACTATGATGATGATGATGAGGATGAGGGTGATGATGATGAGGAGGAGGATGGTGATGATGACCATGATGATGATGATGAGGAGGAGGATGGTGATGATGACCATGATGATGATGATGACGACCATGAGGATGAGGGTGATGATGATGATGATGATGATGATGATGAGGATGAGGATGAGGATGAGGGTGATGATAAGGAGGAGGAGGATGAGGGTGATGATGATGATGAGGATGAGGATGACGATGATGACCATGATGAAGTTGATGCGGATGAGGGTGATGATGATGATGATGAGGATGAGGATGAGGATGATGATGATGATGGTGATGAGGATGATAATGATGATGATGATGATGATGATGACCATGATGATGATGATGAGGATGATGGTGATGAGGAGGAGGAGGAGGATGAGGGTGATGATGATGATGAGGTTGACGATGATGATGAGGTTGATGAGGATGAGGATGATGACGGTGATGATGATGATGATGATGAGGATGACCATGATGAAGCTGATGAGGATGAGGGTGATGATGATGATGATGATGATGAAAATGAGGATGATGATGATGGTGATGAGGATGAGGGTGATGATGATGATGATGATGATGAACATGATGGTGATGAATAGGATGAGGGTGATGATGATGATGACGAGGATGAGGGTGATGATGATGATGAGGTTGACGATGATGATGATGAGGATGAGGATGATGATGATGACGATGATGATGATGATGATGATGATGATGATGATGACAATGATGATGATGATGAGGATGAGGGTGATGATGATGATGAGGATGAGGATGAGGATGATGATGATGTTGATGTATTTCTAACTTCAGAATGTATTCATCTATGTATCTTATGTATTGTAACCTGATGTTTATTTCGAGATGTATCTATAATGTAATTAAGTCATGTTGTCATGCCCCGATGTTCCGATCGGGAGAATCAATAATGTAAACAAGTCATGTCAATTCATAGTGGGTAACCCTCCGATTGTCTAAGGGTTAAAGTCCCCACAGTTCTGGGGCACTAGGGTTATTAGACTCTCCTAGTAGAGGTCAGCCCTGGTAGGGTTTTAGTCAAGTCTAGATTAGTATAAATAGAGAGTTGAACTCTCTATTTAGCATAAAACTCACACACACTCAAGTGTAGAGCATAGTTGAGGAAGAGAAAGACACTGGGGCTAGAGGAAAGGGCTTGCTGCTGTCGGGAGATTGTTTTACTATTTTGGGTTTCACTTTGGTGCTGATTCTATCTCAGAGGAAGTTGTGGGGTTTTCTCCATTTATGGTTTCCCCGAGGAAAAACACTATGTTCATTGTCTCTTGTGTTTAATTGATGTGCTTGTTGTTCTCTCAGTTAAAGATCCTAATAATATGCTAGCTAAATGTTGAAAAACTAACATGGTATTAGAGCTAACCTGAGAAGAAGACACTGTACAACTGCAGGAACTAGGGAATCCTAGTTTGTTGATCTTCCTCCATAGATTTTCAGGAAAAGAAAGGTGTAATAACTCTCCTCCTTAGGGCGCATCTTTCTATCGAATCAAAATCCAATTCTGAGGTTTTTCAGTTTTGGACCTGTCGCTGCTGCCGGAAATTAGGGCTTTTCAGAGAAGAGGAATTTTTCAGTGAGCCCAGGCCTGGATTGATCCCCTCCCCAAAATCAAAATTAGGGACAAATTTCAAGGCATTTGGGTGGACAAAACTTTGGAAAAGCAAAACCCTAATTTTCTCATGAACCAACTCTACAGGATTTCAGCTCAAGTTTCAGATCCAACATCTTGAACTTGGTAAGATCTAAAATCTTTTGTATTTCCATTTGAGGTTCTTAGTTAAGATGTCTCATCATACCAAGCTTGATGAAAATCTTGAGGGAGCTGATAACTTCCGAGCCTGGAAGTATAGGATCTCCCTGGTCCTGGAAGAAAATGAATTAGACTCCTACATCCATGAGGAGGTTCCAGTTCCAGAGGGAGATGAGGCAAAAGCCTTACATAAGAAGAAGATGGTTATGGAAAAGAGGATCATTGTCAATTCTATCAAGGATCACCTTATCCCACAGGTGTCCTCTCTCAAGACACCTAAAGCTATGTTTGATGCCCTAACCAAATTGTTTGAAGGGAAGAACATCAATCGAAAGATGACTCTAAGGAACCAGTTGAAGAATGTCAAGATCCAGAATGAGGAGACCATCCAGTCATACTTTACAAGGGTATCCCAGATAAAAGAACAATTAGAAGCTGTAGATGAAGAAGTGGAGAATGCAGAGATTGTGATGACAACATTGAATGGCCTTCCTAGGTCATGGGATTCTTTCATCCAAGGAATTTGTGCTAGGAAGAAGTTGGTCAAGTTTAGCAGACTGTGGGAAGAATGTTCTCAAGAAGAAGCTCGGATAGTAGCTCGAGAAGAGAAGATGGGAAGTGAAGATCAAGCTCTCATAGTACAATCAAAGAAAGGAAGAAGGGAAAAGCATTATCATCAAGGTAAGCATTCTCACCCGAAAGGTTCATCTAAAATCAGATGTTATACATGTGATGAAATAGGGCACTTTGCTAGACACTGTTCTATGAATAAGAATGGGCCCAAGAAGAAGAAGAAATCCAAAAGAAAACATCATGCTCACACTGCTGAGGATGATGATCCTCCAAAGAAAAGAGCAAAGCAAGAAAGTGAAGATTCTTCAAGTGAAGATGAATATGTTCTGATTTTCACTCTCACGGGAACTGTCACATATGGGAGAAAAGATTGGCTTATTGACAATGGGGCTTCCAAGCACATGACAGGTTTCAAGGAATCTTTTGGGAATCTATCTGAGCATAACTCACCCCATAAGGTGAAGCTAGGAGATGACTACCAATATTCAATAAAAGGTAGTGGTGAATCCTCCTTCAAGCTAGATTCTGAAAAGTCTATAAAAATGAAGGATGTTCTATTTGTACCATGATTAAAGAAGAATATTCTATCCATATCGGCACTAGATGCAAAAGGCATGAGAGTTGCATTCATAGATGGTCAAGTAATTATGTGGCCAAGAGGAAAGACTATTGACGATGCAATAGTGATTGGAGAACAAGAAGGAGGTTTATACAAACTAAAGGGCCACTCAGAACAACCTATGGTCCATGACACAGTAGAGCCAAATGAACTATGGCATAGAATGCTTGCACATGTGCATTACAGAGCACTACCACTTGCAAGCAAAGCTATTGAAGGTCTTCCAGAAATACAAGCAAAACATGAAGGGGTCTACAAAGGATGTGCGAAAGGGAAGAATACAAAGAAGACATTTCCAAGTAGAGAAAGCAAAGAAAAAGGAATCTTGGAAATCATCCACTTCGATGTATGCAGTCCAATGTCATCAAGTTCATTAAGCGGGTATGTATACTATGTTTATTTTATTGATGACTTTTCTAAGAAGACATGGATTTACTTCATGAAGAACAAAGATGAAGTGTCCAGCAAGTTCAAGGAATTCAAAGCCCTGATCGAGAACCACATAGAAAAGAAGATCGAGACCTTTCGATCAGATAATGGTGGAGAATTCACATCAAATGAATTCAAAGAGCTATGCAAAGAATCAAAGATTAAGAGAGAGTTGTCGACTCCTTACAATCCACAATAGAATGGGATTGCATAGAGGAAGAATAGAACCATCATGGAAGCTGCAAGAGCCATGCTTCATGATCAAGATCTTCCTATGCATCTTTGGGAAGAAGCTTCTAGAACAGTGGTGTGTGTACATAATTGTACTCCACACAGAGTACTCGAAAATAAGACTCCTGAAGAAGTATTCTCTGGCAAGAGACCAGAAGTCAGCCATCTTAGAATATTCGGCTGTCCGGTGTACATACCCATTCCAAGAGAAAAGAGGACAAAACTAGATCCTTCAGGAAAGAAGGGTATATTTGTAGGATACTCTGAAAGTTCGAAGGCTTACAGAATATACTTCCCAGGATACAAGAAGATTGACATCAACAGGGATGTAACATTTGATGAAGACATAGCTTACAACAAATCCATAAAGAGACCTGTTGAAGAACATGAAGAATATGAAGCTCCCAGAATTCATGATACAACCATGAATGAAGAAATTCAAGAAGAAGATCAAGAATTTGAAGAACCACAACGACCTGTAGATCCACTTCAGGAGAAGAATCCTCATAAGAGGAAACTTGCTTGGGTTCGAGAAATTATCCAAGGTGCAGAAAGATATGGTGCTCTAGAAGACAATCATAGAGAAAGAAAGAGAACCAGATCTTGCTCCGGATATGTAGCTTTACTATGTGACTTTATCAAAGAAGAACCTTCAAGTTATGAAGAGGCGGCAGAGAGAAAAGAATGGAAGGATAGAATATCAATCAATCATGAAGAACGATGTTTGGGATGTTGTCCCAAGACCAAAAGGGAAGTCAGTTGTAACTTTCAAGTGGATCTACAAGATCAAGCATGCTGCAGATGGTAGCATAGAGAAATATAAGGCAAGGTTTGTGGCTCGTGGCTCCTCACAGAAGGAAGGAATAGATTATGAAGAAATCTTTGCTCCTATAGCCAGATACACTTCCATCAGGTCAGTACTTTCTTTGGCTACAGTAATGAAATGGAAGATACACCAAATGGATGTCAATACTTCCTTCTTGAATGGTGTAGTAGAAGAAGAAGTGTATGTCGAACAACCACTTGGTTTTGAGATACATGATAGAGTCTCATCTATGCAAATTAAAGAAAGCTCTGTATGGTTTGAAACAAGCATCCAAGACCTAGTACGGTAGAATTGACAGCTTTCTATCTAGTATGGGCTTTACCAAGAGTAAAGCAGATTCCAACCTTTACTACAAGGTTGAAGATGGAAACCCAGTGATGCTTCTATTGTATGTAGATTATCTATTTGTAATAGGTATGGATGGGTTGATTGCTGATACGAAGAGAAAGCTTGATGCCAAGTTTGAAATGAAGGACTTGGAGATGATGCATTAATTTCTAGGCATGGAGGTGTGGTAGAGTACAGACGGAATCTTCCTTGGACAAGGGAAGCATGCAGTAGAGATCCTAAAGAGGTTTGGGATGATGGAATGCAAGGCTATGGCCACACCTATGGCATCAAACCTAAAGCTATTGAGTGATGCTTCAATAGAGTCAGTTGATGCTACGATGTATCGTCAGTTGATTGGGTCATTGATGTACCCACTGAACACGAGACCAGACATTTGCTTTGCTGTGAACACCTTGAGCTAGTTCTTGATAGATCTGAGAAATGTTCACTTGATTGCTGCAAAGCATATTCTGAGGTACCTGAGGGGTACAATTGATTATGGGCTCAAGTACGATGCGAATCAAAAGATTAACCTGGAGGGTTATGATGATTCAGATTGGGCAGGAAGTGCCATCGATAGGAAGAGCACTTCAGGGTGTTTCTTCAATATGGGATTAGGAGTGATCTCTTGGTTTAGCAGGAAGCAATCCTATGTGGCACTAAGTACAGCTGAAGCAGAGTATGTCGCAGCTTGTTCAGCTAGTTGTGAGGCAGTATGGATACAGAAGCTACTATCTGATTTATTTGATCTCCAAATGGATGCTACTTGTATACACTGTGACAACCAGAGTTGCATGAAGTTGTCAGAGAATCCAGTGTTCCATGACAAGTTGAAGCATATCGAGATCAAGTATCACTATATCATGGATATGGTGCAGGAGGGAGCAGTGAATCTCCACTATGTTGCGACAAAGGAACAGATAGCTAATGTATTGACAAAGCCATTGGCTAGGGTGAAGTTTGAGTACTTCAGGGAGAAGCTTGGTGTTCTCTAGATCGAGGTTTCCTCCAAGGGAAAGTGATGAGTCCCATAGCCATTCTAACATGGTGAGAGGATTGGTTCCTTCCATGGTCAGATGTAAGGGCTGATCCATTCTGTCATGGTGAGAGGATTGGTTCTTTCCATGTCAGATATGAGTGCTGATTGCCATTCTGAGAATGGAGGCACCTGGCCAGTTACCAGGAACACTCAGTTCGGGACTGAGAGAGCCATTCTGATGAGTAGGTAAAATATAAGGGATGAACCATTCTGTCATGGCTAAAGAATTAGGTTCCTCCCATGTCATATGTGAGTGTTGGCCATTCTGTCGAGTAGGACAGATGTAAGGGCAATTGCCATTTTGGGAATGGAGGCACCTAGTTAGTTACTAGGTAGCTCAGCTTGGGACTAGGGGCCATTCTGACGAGGGTGTAGGATTTGGTTCCTACCAGTTCAGATGTGAGTGCACGCCCTTATAAACATGCATGTTGGATTGGTTCCTCGCATGTGTCAGATCTAAGTGCGGGACCCTTCTGGATGTGCATGTTGGATTGGTTCCTCGCATGTGCTAGATATAAGTGCAGAGCCCTTCTGGACATACATGTTGGATTGGTTCCTCGTATGTGCTAGATATAAGTGCAAAGCCTTTTTGGACATACATGTTGGATTGGTTCCTCGTATGTGCCAAATGTGAGTGCTAGGCCTTTCTGACAGGGTTGTGGGATTGGTTCTCACATGGTCAGATGTGAGTGCTGGGCGTGCCTTTCTGATATGATTATAGGTTAGTTCCTCCATGATCAGATGTAAGTGCTGGGAGAAGACCTACATGATGGTTAGGCCTACATCTAGCATGAAAAAGGGCTAGCTCCGTAGAACTTCCTATGATGAGAAGAATCATGAGATAACACTCGTGAAGATTCAGTATTAATGAGCCAGCAGAGATGATCCATATTGAGGGATGATCCAGATCCAGTGATGATGTCCAGTGATGATGTCCAGTGATGATCCAGATCGAGTGATGATCCATATCCAAAGATGAAGATGACTTGAAGATGAAGATGACTGGAAGACAAAGATGACTTGAAGGCTAAGAAGACTTGAAGATGCAGATGATCTAGAGAAGAAGACTAGTGCTGAAAATTGTGTTGAAAGAATACCTTCGTAGTTAGGAGGGAGTGTTGATGTATTTGTAACTTTGGAATGTATTCATCTATGTATCTTATGTATTGTAACCCAATCTTTATTCCAGGATGTATCTATAATGTAATTAATTCATGTTGTCATGCCCCAATGTTTCGATCAGGAGAATCAATAATGTAAATAAGTCATGTCAAGTCATAGTGGGTAACCCTCCGATTGTCTAAGGGTTAAAGTTCCCGCAATTCTGGGGCACTAGGGTTATTAGACTCTCCTAGTGGACGTCAGCCCTAGTAGGTTTTTAGTCAAGTCTGGATTAGTATAAATAGAGAGATGAAATCTCTATTTAGCATACAACTCACACACACTCAAGTGTAGTACATAGTTGAGGAAGAGAAAGACACTAGGGATAGAGGAAAGGGCTTGGTGCTATCAGGAGATTGTTTTACTATTTTGGGTTTCACTTTGGTGCTGATTCTATCTCAAAGGAAGTTGCAGGGTTTTCTCCATTTATGGTTTCCCCGAGGAAAAACACTGTGTTCATTGTCTCTTGTGTTTAATTGCTATGCTTGTTGTTCTCTCAGTTAAAGATCCCAATGATATGCTAGCTAAATGTTGAAAAACTAACAGATGATGATGATGAGGATGAGGATGAGGGTGATGATTATGATGATGATGATGATGATGATGACCATGACGATGCTGATGAGGATGAGGGTGATGATGATGATGATGATGAGGATGAGGATAAGGGTGATGATGATGATGATGAAGCTGATGAGGGTGATGGTGATGACGATGATGATGAACAATGATGATGATGATGAGGAGGAGGAGGATTATGACTATATGATGATGAGGATGAGGATGAGGGTGATGAACAACGACGAGTTAGGACAAAAACAAATTAGTTAAAATTTACCTATAACACCATTAGAATTTACCTAGTTCAATTATGCTAGCAACATTAAAGAACTTCCATGAAGTAATCTATAGTGGGAACCCACCACCCATACAACTTCGAAGTAGCTAGTGACATTGTGAATCTAGAAGCCATGCCACATAAATTAGCTCTAAACATAATTCTATATATTGCATCTACGTTACAGCATATTAATATCACATATGCGATGTAACGCATATGCAATATGAATAAGCTATATCGTATATGCGTTATATCGCATATGCGTTATAGCTTATTCATATCGCGAATGTGTTATATCACATATGCGATATGAATAAGCTATATCACATATGCGTTATATCGCATATGCATTATTTTAAAATTTAAATAATTGGCAGGATTAAGGTTTGGCATTCAGTTTGGAAGCAACTTCGGAATACCGAACCTATTGGCTAGGACAAATCAACCACGGCTATTGCTTGTCTTTTAGAACTCTATCAATATGCTCAGATTAGATGGCGTGTTTTGATATGACATACACAATATTTTTTTAATGAAAATGTAGGATATTGTAGAGTACGAAATGACGATTCTGAATATGTAATTTTTTCCTTCAAAACTATGTTTTATTTATTTATAATTATTTTTCTAAATGACACACGTTAGTTTTTGAAAATACATACATCGATTGTTTGTTATACAACTTTTGATTTCCATCACCATTTCCCAAAAAAACTATATGGTGCACTAGACAAGATCAATCTCTACGATCTTATATTAATAAATCAAGGATTTCTTTAATTTTTTCCCCTAAAGTGTTGCACCCGCACATAAGGTTTTAATTTCAAGATTTTCTGACTTCAATAATTAATAATAAAAATAATAATTCATGAAAAATTCCGAATAAATAGTTTTGCACTAGGGCCATATGTCCTTTATATGTCTGCAAGATTTTATCCCAAATGGACATCATTTACCTCATATATTGCTGCACCCGCACAAACATATATGTTAAGATGTGCTAAAAATTTGAAAACCCACTTTCACGGAAACTAATTTTATAATCATTTACACACATTTTCTCTGCATAAATGCTATATATTTTGAAAGCTGATTCAATTACCTATCTTTTCTCTTTTCACTTCATCTTCAAAAAAGTTAGGGAAGTACCCGTAATTGTCACCTAAAGTCAGAGTTTCCCATTTATTCGAGTATCATGTGGCATCAAAAGTGTCTTTAAAGGAGTCCATGATTGTGCATCATCCCAATAATAAATTGATCATAAGAAACTTAAGGAAATTATGATATGCTAAAATTATTAAATAATGATAAATAAATAATAATAATAACAATAAACAAATAAATAAGTAAACAAACAAATAAATTAATTAAATTAAATAAAGCTAAATTAAGAAATCAGTTAAAAGAGTAAATGAAGGAAATGCAACTAAAGTAAAATCTTAATGAATCAAAAAATAATCAAAGAACCTATGATAGATAAAAGTTGGTGGGTAAATAAAAAAACTAAATTAAGTAAGTAAGCTGAAGAGTTAACTAAAGGTGATGCATGGAATGCATTGTTATTAACATAAAGGTTAATAAAATATAAAGAAAATGAAGAATAAGGGATCTTCTTCTTGGGTCCTCCCATAGTTTTGAGCCTGAACCAATTTGGTGGCTCTGTGACGACTATGGAAGTGTGTGGTTCAATACAACATGAGGGGGGTTGGGAGCCTCTCAACAACAACCTGGCATTGTATTTTGGTTTCTAGCCATGTATTATCAGCCTCGTCTAGCTCGGGGGTCCCAGGGTAAGGAGAGTACTTGTCAGGGAATGGAAAGGAGGAAAACAATGGGTTCATTATGATTGGCAATCAGTCCAAACCAAGCAGTGAATATTTCAGCAGCAAACAAGTCTTGGAGCATTAACATATCTTGGTGAGTTCGCAGGATCTTGGGACAATGATTTCAACAACAAAAATAGCCTTCGAGAGCACTAGCAAATCTCAATAATTTTACAGGTCAGATTTATGGTTGTAAATTATTCTGTTTATTTTCTACAGTTTTCTAAGTAAAATTCATTTGGATCAAATGATTGTAAATTGGATTGTGTTATAATTTTTTTTAGTTGTAACAAGTACCTCTCGATATAGATGGATAGATGTATTGATATAGATAGATAGATGCATATGACTTGTTGTATTAGCTTTTAGAAAAATAATTTTTGGGTTCTTAGACTAAAGGATCTAGAGTTTATGATATACATGCATATGAGTTTTAGTATTTTGTCGGCTCCCTTGGAAGGTCATTACACATGGTATGGAATTTGATACCGTCGAAGTGTAGAACTGTGGATATTTGACGAGAATTCTTTGAAAATTTTCATATTGTAGATATAGTTTACTTTTTAGCATTCTCCATACATTTCATAAGATACATATTAGTGTGTCCCACTTCGACATATATTAATACAACCAATCCATAATATACTTGAATAATATGAAGATATATTCATATATAAATCGCAAAGGATTAGCACAATCAATCTCGTTATATATATCCCCATGCATATATTGACGCCATTCATTTATTGAATAATATACGAGAAATATAATTTCCTCATATATTAAACTTATTCATGTATGGATCATTGTCATCCATATCCAACCCAGGTGGCATAAATGGATTGCACCCTTGCATAATCCAAGGGCCGGAAGATATTTAATCAACAGATTTGTCGTTATATTCTAGTTCATTAATTGCATGAGAATTGATGACTTGGGTGAAAGCTGATTGATTATTCTTACGAGATAGCTTGTAGTTAATTTGGCTATCACAAATCCTCATGGGAGACTAAGAGGGGTTGAAAATCTAGGTTAGTATTGGAAATTATCGAAAGTATTACTGGGATTACATTATGTGAAATTACTATTGAAATAAAGAAAATGTGTTGGAACCTAATTTTTTGGAACATAAAGTAAATCATGGTAGCATATCTAGTACTTATGGGAATGCTCATTTGATGAAAATATAGTATAATGGGATGAAGAATTAAATGTGAAAATAAATAAAAATGAACATTGAGTATACAATAAAAATTAACTTCGAGACGAATTTTCCTAAAGAGGGGGATTATGTAATGCCTGTTGTTCAGGATTAAGCACCCTTGTAACCTAGGGTCTGGGGTTACCAACTTACTACTAACCTTGCAGACAATCAGCTTTACCAGAGAATGGAAATGGAATAGGAAGAAAGTATTGACTTACCTCATTACCGACGGTTGATCCAAGCTTGATCTTCTTCCACTCCTCTTCTCTCCAAAGCTTCTAGGGATGCACCTCTTTCACCTGCAAAGAGAAAATCCTTCAAGTAATATCTCATGCATGTATATAATATAAGTTAGATGAACAATATATCAAACATATAATCAAATACATTCATTAAACACAATACATGAAATAGACTCAATAAAAGTTTGGAAGAAGAATTCTCTTTATTAACAATCAGTGAATGAGATAAGAGTACAACCCAGCGTCTCAGACAAGGAGTCCTCTGCAACCAAAGGACTCTGAGTTTTGTTGCTCCAAGATTTTTGAAGATATACCACCAGCATAACTTTGGTCTCCAATATTGATTGATTAGTACACACTCCAAGGCCTCTATTTATACTTTGGGAAATAGAGTGGTTTTGAAGGTTGGGGTGGTTGAAACAGTTGGGATAGTTATGGATTAGGGCCCAACTAATAACATATAATCGTGTTTTATATTTTTTAAATCTAAAATAAGATGTACATGACTATTAATATAGGCAACCCATGTATGACACATGAGTTGCTCGAAGGAAACCCACGTACGTTGGTGTACACGGGTTGCAATGAAAATAGTCACTTACAGTACATGAGTTGCAATGAAGATAGTTGCATACACAACTAAACACTTAGAAAAAATATATAGCAAGCTGGTTTAAGGGTAAATCCATCCCAAGTCATGCCCATTTATAGTGATTTGGCAAACTTCAATCCTAATTTGTCGTTTTGTGTACCAACATAAAGAATGTCGATACTCGGATGGAGAAGTGCCGTTTGGGCTGATAATAGATGCCCCCTAATGTGTGAGGTAAGATGGAAGCAATGGCCTAAATAAATTATAATCAGTATCTTGAAGAACTTAGAGGTCCAATGGAGTAGAGGAAGTACCTGAAACAAATACATAGTAATGTCATATTCAAAGTCATATCTGAGGATTCCATGTTCAATATACTGGAACACTAGCTCCTTTACAATATTTGATTACATCATATGATACGGGTTCAAGACCATGCATATTACAAAGGTGGATCGAAGCCACATTATACAATAATGATGAGTCTTTAAATATCTAGAAAATGTCTAAGTGAACAAAACATAGTCTTGCACAACTTAGGTTATGAACCTAAGGTCTTCATAAAAAATACAAAAGAACCAATACAATATAGGCCATGTGAATATATATGTTGAAGTCGAACATGGATAGGATTCAACAGATTGTCAATCAAATAGGTGATAATTGACAACTAAAGCAAAGGAATTCACCAATAATGAAAGTGAATCCTAAGGTACTATTGTCAAAAACTCTAGGTCTTCATTGTCAAGAAGTGCTGATGAGAAACCATACTATGATGAGGAAGGAAATAGATCCTCCAACGGATCACAAGAGTGACTTGGAACTGGATAAATGAAGGGATACACAAGTAATATCAGATAGGATAATGATGGGATCAGGATACAGATCATATGCATGGATAAATCCTTGAACAATGAGCACAACACATAGATGATCCAAGGTAGCTTTTAACTTTGCAGATAATACAACTAGACTTATCTGTCATGTAGGAGACATGATCAGATTCCTCAGGCATAACAGACAAGTGGAGGAGTAAGAAACTCGAAGTGATAGATGAACTAAAAGTGAACACTGAGACATGAGTATCGAAAAGTATAGAGAGTGCTATGTTCAAGAATGACATGCTGCCACTAACTGAAAATCAAAAGAAAACTTCTTCCTTATCTTTCCTGTTAAATTTTAACAAGTCCAGGAAAGTCAACTCAAGTCTCTCTTCATTTTTTGACAAGCTTGAAGAGAAGAGGGAATAATTCTTAATAATGTCATTGATTTGTGGATTTTATGAGCCCAGACTAGTACATGCTCACTTGTTGTTTTCATATTTAGAGAGTCTGAAAACTCTGAAGAAGACTCCAGGGGTGTCCTTTTTCATCCAATTTAGTCTCCAGAGGCCAAAAAAGTATAAAACATACCACATAAGAACTCTCTTAACTTCCATAGAAGAAAAGGTGAACCTTTTTCGTACTTAGCCAGGGAGGTCCGAAAAAGGTTAAATTACCACCTACCCAATGCTCCTTCGAGAGAAACATATAGCTTGTGTTTTACGAGTGTGAAGGAAAGCAAGATCACTTGGAAAGATCCATTTGAGTATAAGAAATGGGGCTTACAACAGTAAACTCAATGCTTTGTTCTTGGTGTTTAACGAGCATGACAAAGACATAAAGTACACTCAGAATCTTTTTCATGTTTAGGTCCAGAGAACAAAAAAGAGAAAACTAAGCTCATACCGAGGGTTCCTTTTTCATAAGTTTAGTCCCTCAAGCCCGAAAAAGAGATAATCCTATGCTTGATAATACTCTTCTCAATTTTGAATAAAAGAGAGTGTTCCTTTCTTGTATTATTCCACACGGTCTGAGAAAGCGATAACCTACTACCAATTTGGATGCTCATTCACATATTCTTAACGAGCCTGAATGGACAAGTTTACTTGGCAGTCAAGTCTATTTTGAGGAGTTAGACCTAGGCCTAAAGAAACTCAATATCTTTCCTGTGAAGTTTTAACAAGTTCAGAAAAGTGAACTCGCTCCACTTAGATATAGGAAAGTGATTGAATAAAATCATTCTGTAATATAAATAGAGGTGACGATTTGATACTAAGGTATAATGGTTAGTGTATATGTGTAAACTAGCATTGCATGCTTCATGTATGATGATATAATATCAATTATAGATATAGTCCCATTACTGTGACCTAAGAGGACACATTGGAAATACGTTCAATCCATACTTATTCTAGATGTTCAGGACAAAGATTCTTGAAGTGGGTTTGTATGTAACACCCTTTTTTACCCTGACTCTTGATAATGGAATAACTATGATTTTAGGGCATTATATGACGAATTACCTCACTATTTATTTATTTAAGATCTAAAAACTTTGTATGGATGTATTTTTTATGGCATCTAATTTTGTACAACTTGGACATGTGTGAGGCAATGAATTATTGATGAGATATGACCTAAGAAGAGTTATCTGACATATTGATGAGTAAGTTATGATTTTGAAAATAAAATCGACATTTGGTCAATTATGAATGCAATTATATGATGATTTTAATTGTGAATGAAAAATTATGTGATACTATCAATAAGGATTTAAATTTGTATAATTCTTTGTAGTAATGAATGATTGAAATTTTTTATGTAGCATGTACTCTGGTAGTATTTCAAGTGTGACATGAAAGGAAGGTACAGGAAACACAAAAAACATCAGTATAAAAATACTCTAGTTGAGTCGATGACTATGGGAGGTGATATCGATCTTGTGTATAATATGATTAAATTGTGATATATTTGATGCACTAGAATGCATGGACTTTGGATGAGTCGAGAAACCTCGATAGTTGAGTTCGATTGATGTTTATGTTATGGTTAAAAAATTTATTTATGTTATTTGATGCATGGTTTGTTATATGCGTAGGTGATGGGATACAATTTCCAATCAACCCAGATCAAAAGACAGGGCTGAAAAATTATATGTGTGAGCATAGAAAATTGGACGATGTGATGGGATTTGAATAGAGTGAGGAAAAATTGAATTCATCATATGCATGTTCCGTGAGGGTAGGTCGCAAGTCGATCACCCACGAAGATTGTACTTGGGGGCGTGCAATAAGGAGTCAGTATTATTCCCCAGGAACCACCTAGCTCTTCACACGGTAGGCGAACTAAGGTAACATTAGCTCAGTCGTCATAACCAACTCCACGCATGTAGGAATTATTGACATGGTATGCAAGGAGCATAACGCCTTGTTAATCTTGGCTGCGATGAGAATGCAATGATAAACAACATGTATTTGAATTAAGGGAAATAATAAATTGATCATAAATAAATTAACTAAAATATGATATGTTAAATTAAATTAAAAAATAATAATAATAATAAATAAATAAAGATAAATAAATAAACAAATAAATAATATTAATTCTTCCTCAATTTTCCTTTCTCTTCCCAAGTATGGCAACATTTGCAAACAATGCTAAATGAGAGATTCAGCTCGACTGAACCTTCTCTCGAAGATGCTTGGAAATCTTGGCTCATATCTCCTTAGCTAGACCATGTAAAAGCAATTCCACTAATTCACATCTGGGGGGTCTGGATTGTACGAAAAAAGGAAATGTTCCAAGGAAAAGCTTCCACTCCAGAAGATACAACTAAACGTGGGATTGGCATCCTATCTTACTTCCCTCAAACAAAGGATGGGATTTGTTTGATGGAGCCTCTAAAAATCACATTTGTGGGCGTTGCGCCACTCTCTTTCTGAACCAAAACGATCACTTCTAGATCCAAATGGGTCTTGGCGCGGGCACAAACAACTATGCAGCGCTTATGGCTCTAAAACTCCTTCTCCACTTTTCCCTAGAACAAGGTTGTAGGAAACTTCATATTTTTGGAGATTCATTAATCATTATCAATTGGGTGAACAAAGTTCAGCATTGTAGAAATATTGCTGTCATTTCTCTTTATGAGAAGGTAAACTGAATCTGGGCAAATTTTGATTACATTTCATGCCACCATGTTTACAAGGAAATAAATTCAGATGCAGTTCGCTTCTCAAAGGAAGGGATGAATATGGAACACGAAACTTGGAGATTTTTTGAGAACATAGAAGGGGAAGTGTATGAGTTCTTTCACAGATCTTTCATAGAAGCTCTTCATGTAGGACACTCCAATTGAACAATTTGATCTCTTCACTTACTTTTGGAATTAACAAGACAACAGTTTTTTCCATTTTCACAGCTTTGTTTTTAAGCACAAGGGGAGTTAATCTCTGACTTTTCTTGGCCTAGTATTCAATCAGTAAAAGTTTTCAGGATTTTATCTCTGAATTTTTTGGAAACACTTCCTGATTTTTTTCTATTGTTTAATCAACGGTATGCAAAGCACACGAATCATGTACATACTTTTTTGAATTAATACAAATATAAGCTTGTTTTCTTTGGGAAAAAAATATTAATGAATAAATAAATTGAAATAAAGCTAAATTAATAAATCAGTTAAAAAGAGTAAATTAATGAATTGGAACTAAAGTAAAATCCTAACTAATTGAAAAAGAATCAAAGAGCCTATGATAACTAAATGTGGGTGGGTAAATAAAATTAATTAATTAATTAACTGAAGAATTAACTAAAGGTGATGCATGGAATGCATTGTTATGAACATAAGATTTAATAAAATCCAAAAGAAAAGGAAGAATGAGGGATCCTCATCTTCTTCTTCGGTCTTGCCATAGTTTTGAGCCCAAACCAATTTGGTGGCTCTGAGGTGACTATGGAAGAGTGTGGTTCAATAAAACGTGAGTGGGGTTGAGATCCTCCCAGTAGCATCATGGCGTTCTAATTTTGTTGTTATCCATGTATTATCATCCTCGTCGAGCTTAGGGTCCTGGGGGAAGGAGAGTACCTCTAATGGAACGGAAAGGAGGAAACTGGTGGGTTCACTGTGATTTTCAATCTGTCCAAAGCATGCAACAAAAATTTAAGTAGAGAAAAATGATAGGAGAACTAGAATATCTTGGTGAGTTTGCAGGAGATTGCATCGAGGATTTCCACAACAAAAACAACCTTCAGAAACACTAGCAAATATTGGCAATTTTACAGGTCGGATCTATGGTTGTAAACTATGATGTTTTTTTCATTCAGTTATCTAAAGTAAAATTCCTTTGGTTTAAATGATTGTAATTATGAATGTATTCTAATTGTTTATAGTTGTAACAAGCACCTCTCAAATAGAGTGTAAGTGTGTGTGTATATATATATGATTTTGTTGTATTAAGCTTTTAGATAAAAAACAAGGATTTAGTGTTCTTAGTCTAAGTTGATCTAGATTTAATGATATTCATGCATATTAATGTTAGTATTCCCCCATGGATGGCCATTGAGGTCGCCAAATCAAAGTGACATTTTCAATATATAAGATATTTTTGTTGTATTTCTAACTTCACGAGTATCCAAAATGGTTTATAAAATGATAATAAAGGAGAGACTCCAATTTGCGAGATTTTTTAGTAAAAAATACGTTCTTATACTCCAAAGATGATAAAATAATACTATTTCACATATTGACCAAAAAAACATACAAGGAAATGATATAACTAGAATATGGTATAACTCAATTTAAAATAGAATTGTAGAGATAGAGAAAAAACGAATGTAGAGATAGAGAAGAACGGAATATGTAGAAACTCCTTTTATATATTTCTTAGCATTTTTCTTCATATGAGCCTCTCTCATCGCTTGTGGTGCCATGGTAGATTCCTATAAATTTTGAGCTCGTTTATCTCTTTGAACTTGAAGGGTGGTTATTTGGGATGTTAACTCAACTATAATTTTTTCGCTTTCTTCTATCTCAGCTCCGTGCTTTTCTACAATGGCTAATAACTACTCTTTTTCCTTTTCTACCTAATGTATTTTAGCAGTTTCAATTGGATGCACAATTGATACCTTTAGCCGAATTTTCAAAATTCTATTTCATTACCTTTATTGGCTATCAAATCGTTGACTTGAGAATTATCACCTCATTTGGGACTTAATTTCAAAATCTTCTCTTCAAGTGCTTTGATAGTCACATGTTCATCTCTAGTCGTCTATTTTTTAGCTTTTAAAATATCACTTACTTTATTTAAAGATTCTGTGAGCCTCTTCTCAAGTTTAGTGACTTTCACCACTTCTGCACTTATCATATCACTTCATTGCTTAAATAAATCTACTTTATCCATCTTTCTAAACAAATACCAATCCACAACATGATCTACAACCCGGTAATCTGGAAGGCTAGTATGCTTTAATACAATGGGCTCAACTATTGAGTACTTGAAGGTGTCACTAATATTATCTACAATTGTTAATAATATTTTATTATAGGGCATATCATGTAACTTATTATCATTCACACTTTGTATTCAATCCTTCCTAATCTCCCTATATATAGATTGCAAATCAGTTTGCATTAGTATGGGTCTTGTTGGAGTTACTGATTTGGATTTCAAGGGTAGTGTGAATTCTAAGGATGGATACGGTATCATTCTAGTTGGTGTTTTTTCCAATAGAACTATTGGTTTCTCTATTTCATGAATATATTTAGATACTTTTTCTTTGATATCTCTCATGGCTAGTGCATTAGTCTCTTCTACATGATCAATTTTTCTGCATTTTAGATTGAGGGGTTGAATCTTCCTCATCTATTTCCATCTCATCAATTCGTCCCATTGATTATTCAAGATCGGTTGAATTTGTTGTTTTATGTAAAATGTGTTCAACCTATTCATAGTGATATTTGTTGGAAACCCTCACTAAGTTAGGCCTAGGAGTTGTTTCCTATAATGCATTCTCATTCTCCTTCCTTTTGTTTATATCACCCCATGTGGGTCATATGCCATTTCTTCATCTTTTCCCAAGTTCAACTGCTCTAAAATTGCTTCCAAGTAATGTAGAGTATCTAAATACCTTATCTACAAAGGATCTACATCCTTTGCGATATGGAATGATTTACGTTTTTTAACACTCGAAAAATGTTATTCATTTGACAATAATATTTTCCTAGCATATTCCATCACTAATATTTTGATTGTCAGAAATGTAGGTAGTGTGTAAGGTTTAACTTCAAATCCATATATCCAAATGAATTTATGATCGTTAGACCAGACTAAGTCTCCCACCGTGGTTTCTGTTGTGAATTACAACCACTCCTTTCCTTCTCTAGGAATTCTAGGAAGATTTATCCCATAAATTATCATATAAGTAATCCTCATGACCTTATTTGTGAACTCTGTAAAAGTATAATTGATTTTTTTCTTGATAAAGATTGGATTCCATTCATGTGAAGGAATATCCATGTCTAATTGGTGAGTCCAGTTCAGGTCTAAACCTTCAAAATATTGGTAATTATGGTGCAGAAAAATGAAGAATAGGAAAAAGGGAAACCTAAAAAATTATTGTGATGGGAACTCTGTGAGATTTTGATTGAGTATGTGTGCTACAAAGGAAGGGGTATTTTACTTTGGATTTTGGCCTGCTATTATATGTAAATTTGAAAGAAATACTAACAAAATGTCATATACTTCTTCATCATTTTTGTACCCCAGTATGGAACATAACAGGGAAATTACCTCCTAGCCTTATGTTTGAAGAAAATAGTTTTCTAAGGGGGTGTTTGATTTGTACCTACCATTCTCTCCTCCATATAATGGTTTGGAACAACAAATTTTCTATCAGATCTTAGGGTTTGGTACTAGAGGGATAACTCCCTTTCACCAAATGGTAGGGTATTTTCTTCTATAGGTAGAGCAAACATATTCCTAACCTATTCTACACCAATTTGACATATAACTCAATTTCCATTGAAGGATTTGATGTTTCTTTGGCTTAGTGAGTAATAATCCAAGTACCACACAATAAATTCAATGAAATGTATTGTGGGAGGACAAATAGAGTGTACTAGGTTGGACTGCCATGGTTAGTAGGGGTCTTGGTCTGTGGTGCTTTTGTAAAGAGCTTCAACTAAGGTTTGTATTAAGTCATAATGGGCTATTTTTGTCTCTCTAATGTCTACTAGATGGTCGAGAATGGATAGATTTTATTCTTAAGTGGAATTGGGTTTACTTCATAGATTAATTGGGCCATTTTAACAGTAAAAAATCTCTGGTAAGGGATCAACTAAAAAACTAGAATATTAGGGTAAAACCTTTAACTACCTTTACAATGAAAGCTTAAGAAATGGAAGTTTAAACTGGCTTACTCGGCTATGTGACGTGGATGACGGATTTTTCTTAAATGAATGCGCTGGCTACTCAGATGACAAACTATTTTCTTAAAATATCTGGTTCATGGGTGTTTGGTGGGTGCACGAACAACAATGACTCTTGCAATAGACAAACTTCACTTTTAACGGGCCTTGGGATCAATGAGACATTGTTAGAATATCATTGGCTATGAGAAAAGGTGACGCCACCTCTAAGGATGGACCAAGTGGGATGACTAGACCTGAAAAATGATTGGATATATAGTGGGGTTATCTTTATCATATGCAGAAACCACCCTGGTTTCCCATAGCAACAGCACATACTCGTTTGGGAAGTTTTTAAAATCTCCTCAAACATGCGTAAAAAATGAAAGGATGACATGTATAAAATGTGGTTTCACTTTTGCACGTGGTTAGGGCCCTTCTAATTTCATGCATCTTTCAGAAGCACAATGAACCTCAACCATTTTATCTTCTATTTATTTATTTAAATTAATTGATTCCTCTTTCATCTTAATCGCCTAGCACAATGAACCATGATTTTTTCTTATCGAACGTCGATCTTGTTGACCGACAGAGATATTTGCTTGAATCTCCGTAGTATTAACCATATTCCTATTTGACCAAGTGATATTCATTTTGTACATTCGATTGACTAAAGAACAACAACTATATTCTCCTCCTTCAGTTAGCACCTAGTTCTTGGCCTTTCGTCTCCTGCTAGGATTCATGTTAAAGTATATATGCTTTTAGCACCCCTTATTTGGCCCACAATCTCCCTTTATTTATTTTCAAGCTTTGTGAGAGCCTACAAGATATCCGAGTACTAACATTGACTCCAAGTGGACAACTTTATGCTTTGTAGTACACTGATAACTTGTAGATTTATGCCTTCCTTATTTGGTGATGGAGTCATTTCCCTGAGAACGTTTTAACCATTTGAAAGTTATCTCTTTCATTTATTTTAAAAAATGATAGGAAAACTAAAATTTAAATTCTGAAACTTGAAATAAAGCATGAAATGAAAATGCTTCGTATACTAATATTTACAAAAAATGAAGGAACCTAGCTTTAGTAAATGATGAATCTCTTCAAAATAATTCCATTGATAGGTTCGTCAATCTTGTCACCATCCATATATGCTAATATGAAGGTGGTTTTTCCTTTAACTTCATGTATAACAAATCGACCAAGTCAGAGATTGTCAAAATTTTCATGCTTTCCCTTGTTTTGTTTTCTAGCATCCCATTTCAGTACTAGGTCTCCTAGATGAAAGTCCCTTTCTAGTGATCTCCTTTTAAAAGTCCTTTTAGCTTTTCTCTAATGTTCTATCAGTATTTCACTGACTGTTTCTCTTTCTTTTTGGAGCTAGATTAACTCATAGATCCTCCTGATCATATGATATGGTTCTTCATTTTCAAGTTGAATTAGTTGAAGGTAAAGTAAACTGATTTTAATTGGAAGAATGAATTATTTCCCATACTAACTAGAAAGGGGAGGTACCAATTTATCGTTTGAGTCTTATTCTATCAGGCCACAAGGCATATTTTCATATTTACATCCCAATATTTTTTCTTAGCCAACATCCTTTTTATAATTTTTAGTAGGATTTCGTTTCATGATTTTGCAAGTCCATTACCCCTGTGGGTAATATGTGGTCTAATGACCTAGTACAATGTTATATTTTTGATAGAATTATACCACTTTGATAGATAAAGGTTGCGTTTTTAATGACCTAGTTCAATGTTATACGCGACCTAGTTCAATGCCCTAGTTCAAGGTAATGTGTGGTTTAATAACCTAGTTCAATGTTATACATGACCTTTGACATAATTATACCTTTAACTACCTTTACAATGACATGCGACCTACTTTAAGGTAACCCACATGTTTAATGTAAATGCAAGTTGCAATGTAAATACTCGCATGTGACACGCTGGTTGCTGTGTAAATAGTCACGTGTGCGACCCTAATGTCCAAATAAAATTATATTCAGTTGGTTAGGAGATTATGTATAAACAATCATGTCCATCTATAGTGTTTTGGTTACTTCAATATAGTTTGTCCTTTTGTGTCCCGACATATTGGATGTCGGTACTCAGACAGATAAGTGTCATTTTACATGATAACAATCTCATAAGTACATACTCATTTGACAACCTAGTAGGCACAACTTCAACCCATTTCATAAAATAATCTGTAGTAGTAAGGATCCACCTGTGATTCCCCCTTTGGTTTGGTTTTATTTACCCAATTAATCCTGAACCCCACTATTGAAATTCTCCAAATGATGTTATGGGTTTCAAAAGGTAAAGGACTTATATTTTGTTTTCCTACAAAAATTTGGTATTCAACACATGATGTAACAATTTGGTTAGTGTGTGCAAATAATATTATCCAATAGTTCCCATCTATGAGAAATTTCTATGTTGTATCTATCCATGCATTATGACCTCCACATTCTCCATTGTGCAACTCTTTGATAATCCCATCAGTATCATCTTCCTCCACACAATTTAACATGATTCCTTGAGGGTCTTTCCAATAAAGGTATTCATCCAAAATATAGTATTTTATTGCATGCAACTTTAAGGATTTAACTTAAGATTTAGAAAGATATTTTAGACATTATAGGCTCATCAAGTAATAGATAATGTTTCTATACCATTCAGATTCTTAGAACTTTGGATTTACCTTCATGGTAGCATTTTGTGCATTTTGCGCACTCTTTAACGTTTTGTCTTCTGTTAATTATGCAATTAAATTCAAATCCAAGTACTTGCAATTGAATATGATACCTGTTTGGATAACCCTTGTCCTTTTACTATCTTTATAGGATTTATTTTCATATCATATAACTGTATTTTAGTGATCAATTTACCTCTTCTTCCTTCACTGTCGATTTGGCATAGAATTTCCTTTACCACCGTGTGTGGTACATAAGCAATAATTTTTTAATGTAAAAGATAACATCTAAATGATTTCAGTGCTTTCACCATTGCATAATCTCTTTTCTCCATAAAAATGTATTTAAACTCAACATCTCTGAGTGTTTTAGTGAAAAATAAAATAGGCTGCTCATAACCATCATTATTCTTTTGTAATGGTATAGTAGCAATGGTATGTGTAGAAGCAAAGGAAAAATTAAATAAAGGTTTGGATTAGTCTAGGCTTATCAACACTACAGATTGTTAAATGTATTTTTTGAGAGTTTCAAATCCTTCTTTGGATTCCTTAGTCCACTTTACCTTATTACCAGTTTTGAGCATGTTAGTAATGGTTTTGTTAGGATATTTAGACACTTAGAAGTTAGTTAAGATCAACTTGTGTAATATATCCATTAGCTAAAGTGTGTTTCTTTAGTATGCATTAGTATGTATTTGTAATATTCTAATTCGATGGTCACGATATGTTCTAGACATAAATTGATCCGACAGTTCAACTTCTCTTAGATCATACCTACCATTGATCCATGGCTTAAAACCTGATTGGTCCATGATCTCTATTTAAAGAGAATCGAGGTTCCTTGGCTAGTTGATCGATTATGAGAAGATCATTTGTAACTTTCTTCTATTGCATAATAAATTGCTCCAAGTAGCTATTTGGCTGGGGTCGTGGACTATTTCCCTCTCGAGGGTTTTAACCATGTGACAAAAATCGGTGTATTGATCTGTGATCTATTTGTGTTAACTGGTTTCTCTAGGTGTTCATCCTTTTGGGAGTACCCTATGTACCTGAACATGGTATCAAAGCATTTATGAAGAGTCGCTTTCGGTTTTGATCAAGATCTAGAACTCGTGTTACGAAAACTTTGAAAGGGTTTCTGGTTCTAGAGTTTCTATGCATTTGTGGCCTATGGGAGCCGTTCCCTTGCATCCAAAGCATTGTTTCCATTGGGAAATAGGTTTCATTTCATCGAAAATCATTTTCGTTTGGTCCAGAAACACCTATTTCGACAAATCTGAAGGTATAGTGTTACAGTGACGTATTTGTTTTATTTTTTTTAAATATTTCATATTTTATTAGTTTTATTATTATATCTTTATCGTTTTAGTCTTTATCTCACCTCATGTGATCACAGCGAATCAAAAACAATGAGAAAACTTGAAAACATAGACTTTCCGGGTAAGCTAACCAAGATCTAACCCCATAGTGTGGGAAAAAAAGATTCATTTTTTTTGTGATTTGTAGAAAAAAAGGAAAGCACGAAGAATGAGAGAGAAGAGTGAAAAAGTGACTCACTTAAGTCTTTAATTTATTGCGGCACTATTTAAAAGTAACATTATTGTAAAAGTGAACATCACTTATTTTACAAAAGTGATTCACTTAAAAACAACTTTCTTGTAAGTGATTGTCAAAGGTTCATCTTGGGAAGAGGGGGGTTCTTTTTTTAGTTGTCCAAGTTAATATATTCCATGTCACTATTGGGGACATATTCAACATTTTCTTTGATCAAACATAACTTCATCATCTAGAATTAGTTTTCAGTGCCGTTTTTTTTTAAATAGCCTAATTTTTCATGCTCTTTGCATCCAAATAGTTAGTTTCTGTTCTTCAGCCACTATTTTACAGTATGGCCACCCATTTTGATATTATACTTACTAGTTCTAACTATTTCTCATGGAAATCTCGTATGGAGGATGTTCTACAAAGTATGGGACTTTTCATAATTACCTCAGGGAAAGAAACAAAACCCACTGATGATGATAAGAAAATAAAATGGGCAAATAGATGTGATGAGGCTCGTGGATTGATTGGGATGTCAATCTCTACTGATTTGCGATTCCACATATCTGGATTTGATGAACCTGATAAATCTTGGGAAAAGTTGGAATCTGTGTTTGGTAAACACAATGAAATTCGAGGTCATCAACTTGAGAATGAGTTGATTTTTTTTAATCCAAGTGATTTTTCATGCATTCAAGACTATTTATCTAAGTATAAAACTCTTAGACTTTTATGTGAAGAATGAAAGATTAAGAAAGAAGACAAACAATGTATTTATCATATTATTTCCAAAACTTGGATCTGTATATTATGTTTTTGTATCTACATTTTACTCCATGAAATAATTCTTGACTGTAGCTAGCTATCAAGAACCTAGTCTTGAATCCTTTTGTGAAGGAATTAGAGAGAAAGATAAGCTCATTCATCTTGGAATAATTAACAATGTAGATACATCTAGGAAATCCTTATTGTCCCAACAGAAACAAAAGTCCATGCCTCCCAAGAAACAATTTTTTCACAATAATAAGCCAAACAAGGGTTCCAAACCCTCTCAGTCAGCTCCTTCTTTAAAAAATGACAAAGGATCCAAGCCGAAAGGAAAGAAGACTGAGCGTCATTTTAATTTTTGTGCGAAAGATAATCATGATGAATCTAAATGTTTCAAGAATATGGCAGCCTTGGAAGCAGCAATGAAGAAGCACCACATCAGCGTAGATTCATCTTCAGAATATACTTCTCATCGACATGCACTTTGTGCTTCTGGTTACTCTTATACTACATATTCTTCTTTTACTTCAAATGAATGGCCCATTGATTCTAGAGCATCTTATCATATGGCTAAGGATCAAGCCATATTTTCTACTATGCATGAATGTAACACCAAACAAATATTTGTTGGTGATGATAGATCTCTAAGTGTTGTAGGATCTGGAATAGTTCTAGTAGAAAATGGTCATTTCAGTGATATACTATGTGTTCCAAAAAAAAAATTCCATCTGTTATTAGTCTATCAAATTACTCATTCAGGTGAAGGTAAAATTGTGATTCTTACACCTCACCAAGTTGTAATCAAGGATTTTAAAAATCCTCAAAATTTCCTTGCTACTAGAACTGTTGATGATATTACCAGGTTGTACAAATTTAAAAACTTTGGGTCATCACCTTTTCCTTCAATTTTTGTTGCTCATAGTGATAACTTGAGCAAACTTTGGCATGAGCAATTTGGTCACTTAAATTATCACTCATTTCAACAACTATGTAAAGACAATATGGTGACTGGTCTTCTGATGGTATCTTCCAAGGATGGTGTTTGTTCTGGTTGTGTACTCAAAAAACATCATCGTGACAGTTTTGACAAACGTGCCACTTGGCATGCCTTGGTTCCCTTCGAGCTTGTACATAGTGACTTGTGTGGTCCTCTTCCATCTGCTTCCTTTTCTGATTTCAAATATTTCTTAACTTTCATTGATGACTACTCTAGACGCACTTAGGTTTACTTCGTAAAACTTAAGAGCAAAGTATTTCACATATTCTTAGGCTATAAACCCCTTGTTGAAAAACAATCTGGTCATAAAATTAATAATTTAATATATGACAATGGAGAAGAATATGTTAACAAAAAGTTCACTACTTTCTGCACTAAAAAGGGAATCCAACAACAACACACTGTTCCATATACACCACAACAAAATTGTGTAGTTGAACGGAAGAACTGCACTTTAAAAGAAATGGCTAATTGTATGATCCAATCTAAGGGACTAAGTCTTCAATATTGGCCTAAGGCCATAAATTGTGCAAATCACATAGTTAATCGCACACCAACTAAAGTTTTACAAGGTATAACATTGGAAGAAGCATGGGGTAAAATTAAACTAAATGTAATTCACTTCCATGTGTTTGGTTGTGAAGCATGGGCTCACATTCCGGATGAAAAATGAAAAGCATTACAGCCTAAAAGTGAAAAGTGCATATTTGTTGGATATTCTGAAGATGTGAAAGGTTATATACTTCTTTATCCACATTCTCATGATATAATCATTAGAATAGATGTTAAATTTGATGAAAATATCTTGGCCTGCGAGCCTAACTTGGAGGGTGTGCCATCTTTGGCCTGCAAGCCTAATTCGACAATTGTTCCTTCTTCTTCTTCTTCCAACTTCCTTGACAGGTTTCCAACACCAGTTTTTGATGATGACAGTGAGGATGAAAATACACCTTTACCTACTCATGTTCGTCTAGTTGCACCAGCACCCATGTTTCCTCGATGGGTCTGTTCAACATGTGAAGCAGCTAGTGATCTTGTCGGTGATCCTAGAGATCAACATCGAACACGTTCTCAGTTTCAATGAGCCTCTTTTCTTTTGGCTCAAGTTTCCAAGAATCATGATCTAGAAACTTTTGCAAAAGATTCAAGAAATCCATATTGGTATGCAACTATGGATGAATAATATCGTTCCTTAATGGCAAACGATACTTGGGATCTTGTTCCTCTTCCAAAAGGAAGAAAACTTGTCAGATGTAAATGGGTCTACAGAAGTAAGTATGCATCATATGGAAGTGTTGAAAGTCTTAAGGCAAGGTTAGTTTCCAAAGGTTTTTCCCAAGTTGAAGGGATTAACTACAATGAAACCTTTTCTCTTGTTGCAAAAATGAACTCCATCCACCTTGTTCTTTCCCTTGCAACCTTACATAAATAGGAATTCCATCAAATGGATTTCAAGTCTTCCTTTTTACATGGTGATTTACAGGAGGAAATTTACATGGAACAACCTCCTGGATATGTTCAGGATAACTTTAGCCTTGTCTATCGCCTTAAGAAATCCTTATATGGCCTTAAGCAAGCTCCTAGAGCTTGGTATGACAAAATGGATATCTTTCTCCTTGACACGAGTTTTTCTAGATGCCATTCTAACCCCAATGTCTATACCAAGAAAGTAGGAATCCATCTCATCATATTTGTTCTTTATGTTGATGATCTTATCCTTACTGGTAGTGACCCTAAACTTTTAACCCATGTGAAATCCAGTCTTAAGCAAAATTTTGAAATGTGAGACTTAGGACCATTGCATTATTTTCTTGGTTTCCAAGTCTTGCAAACCAAAGAAGGAATCTTTCTTTCCCAGTTTAGGTATGCTTGTGACATTCTTCATCGCTTTCACATGGAATATTAAACGACGATCCTGATTGGGACAACTTTGTTGGTTGGTTTCGCTGATTGAGATTGGGTCGGCGATCCTGATGATCGAAAGTCTACTACATGTTATGTTTTTAGTCTGGGATCTGGACCTGTCACTTGGGATTGTAAGAAATAACAATATCTTTCTCTTTCTTCAGCAGAAAAAGAATATTGAGCCGTAATTCATTCCAGTCAGGAAGCTTTATGGTTTCGAGAGATCCTTTCATACTTTGGATTTGAGCAGCAGCAACCTACTCCACTTTGGTGCGATAATCAAATTACCATCAAGTTTGCCAAAGATCATGTTCTACATCAATGCAGCAAACATATTGATCTACACATGCGCTTCATCAGAAATATTGTTCATGATTGTGATCTTGAAATGCTCTATTGTCCTATAGATGATCAAGTTGCAAACATCTTCACCAAGTCTCTTACAGAAGCGAAGTTTTCTAAACTTCGATCTATGTTAGGATTTCATGAATGTGTCCTTAAGGGGGGATAGGATCCAATGCCTCCGTCCTTCTCCTAATAGTGTCACTTTTTTAAATCCTTCAATCATATCCCAAGTTATTTTTAAGGGGGGATGTTAGGATCTTTATACACTTAGGAGTTAGTTAAAATCAACTTGTGTAATATATCCATTAGGTAAAGTGTGTTTTTTTAGTATGCATTAGTATTCATTTGTAAATATTATAATCCGATGGTCATGATATGTTCTATACATAAAGTGATTCGATGGTTCATCTTCTCTTAGATCATACCTACTATTAATCCATGGCTTAACGCCTGATTGGTCCATAATCTCTATTTAAAGAGCATGGAGGGTCCTTGGCTAGTTGATCGATTATGAGAAGTTCATTTGTAACTTTCTTCTTTTGCATAATATTGCTCCAAGTAGCTATTTGGCTAGGGTCGTGGACTGTTTTCCTCTCGAGGGTTTTAACCACATGATAAACATCAGTGTATTGATCTATGATCTATTTGTGTGAAGTGGTTTCTCTAGGTGTTCGGGCTTTTGGGAGTAACCTGTGTACCCAAATAGGTTTTAATTTGTTCATCCAAATTTGGAATAATTCTTCTGAGAAAGTTTATTCTTCCATGGAATGGGTAAAATTATTTTATTTCTAGGAGATTTCAACTATTTAATTGTTTTTACCCGTTCACGATCTATTTTTACTCCATCCTTTGATACAATATGACCCAATAACTTGCCTTCTTACATGGAAAAAATGGATTGCTTTGGGTTTAGAGAAAGGCCACATTTCCTAAATTTCTCAAACTTTTTCCCTAAGTGTGATAAATGATCATCATCATTTTTTGAGAAAATGGTCATATCATCAAGATGAATCCGACTATGAATTTGTATGTGATTCCTACAAATGTGATATCCATGGCTCATTGGAAATTTTCTCCTGCATTCATCATTTCAAATGACATTTTATCATACATAAATGCTCCCCAAAGAGTGGTAAAAGAATTTTTTTCTATGTCCACTTTGCTCATAGCTACTTGATTATAACATGAGAGCCCATCAATCATGGAAATTATGTTGGATCCTACTAGATTTTTCTATATTTGGTCCATTTTATGCAAGGGATATTTATATTTTAAAGAGAGTTTGTTTAGTTTTCTAAAATCGACGCATAGTCTTATTTCACCACTCTTTTTCTTAACTAAAACTAAATTTGAAACCCATTCAGAAAATCTAAAAGGAATAATTATTTTAGAATCCAGTAATTTCGTTATCTCTTTTTGTATTATTGGTAGCAGAATAAGGTTTTTTTTCCTCATCTTTTGCTTGAATGGTTTGGCCCCAATTTTTAGTGGAATGTTGTGTTCAATAATGGATGTATCATGTGTTTTTAAATACTCATACCTCCATGCAAATGCATCAATATATTCTTTGAATAGTTTCACATATCTCTGTTTTATTTCTTCTGATAATAACCTTGATAGTTTGATGTTATTTGGTTAATTTCAGTGCCAATGTTCACTTGTTCCACATATTCTTCTTTAGTCTGAATCACGGGATTGTGAGGTACATCATTTTTATCAAACAATTTTTCTAGAGGACAAAACCTTTAGGTATGAAATTACTTTTCAACTAGACTATCTTACGTTTTGCTATTTTGTTTTTTAATCTCATGTCCGACTTTTCTCCTTTTCCCTAACAACTACTATTTTCATCTTCATCTCACTCTTGATCAATGGATATACTATAAAACTCATCTACCAATTCTAGAAACCTTTTAATTTGTTGGTCATGTTCAAATATTTGCCAATGCTTAGTGTTATCGGAGACTAAATGTCGATAAATAATTTCCACATCTAGATTGAATTTGATTTGTATAGGAGGTTTGCAAGTATTGACTGCTACTACTAAAGCATCGACCTTTTAATTTTCTTTTCTAGGGATATCATAAATGTTAAATGCATGAAATAATCTATCAAGTAAATCCTATAATGCATCCATGTACGCTCTCATCCTATGATGCTTTGTTTGATAAAAATATTTTAATTGTTGTACTATAAACTCTAAATATTCAAAGTCACTATAATATGAGTTACTCCCATCCTTCTTGCTGCTTCTAATCCCAATTTTAATGTTTCATATTCAGCCACATTGTTTGTGGTTTTAAAATTCAATTTAAATGACAACAACAATTCCTCTTTTTTAGGAGATATAAAAACAACACCGGCACATGCCTCCTCCTTAGTAGAAGATCCATCAAAATACATATCCCAGATATGGTCTAGAGTTCATTTTACTTCTTTTATTTTCCACACTGGGTACATTTCTCTATCATAATCATCTCCACCTGACAACATACAACAACCCATATAATCTTGAAGAGTATATATAGGATAGTTGATAGGACTACTCCCTTCACTTAACGCATATGCACATCTTGCTTATCTATACAATATTTTTGTTTCTCCTACAAACAAAGGGATATTTGCATATTTCATGCCAATCTACATGGTTCTTCCCATTCACAAGTTCTTGACAATAACATTCCATATCTTGGAAGAACATTATCCACTACCACATCAATTAAAATCATTTTGATGGGAGTTAAGCTGAGGTAACAACTAGATCTTTGATTATTCCAATACATTTCACAGGTTTAGAGTCAAAACAATACAGTTCATGATATGGCCTGGTGACTTCCTATCCTAATTATTCCATTATGATTTTAGGCATGAGCTTATAATATGTTCCATAATATAGCACACAATTATGTATCAACTTTCCATGTAAACAAATTATGATATAAAATGGTGGAATGTAATCTGCTTCATTGTCTACATCAAGGTCAACTTCAATATCAGGACTCTCATCAACAAGATTTATAGTATCAAATTGAGTATTTGTATTATCTAACTCCAAATCCTTTTCAATTTGTTTCATTTATGTTGGATTTATTGCAATTTCAAACAGAGGGATGGAAATTTTCAACTTCAACAATTCATGTTCAAAATCAAAATGTTGAACTGACTTATCTAATTCTTTTTTTCAGGTTCAGACTTCTTTGGCTAGTATTTTTCACTGATTTTTTGAGAAACAAGGGGTGTAAACTTTACCCCTAAGGTAGATGGAGGATTGGCTTTCTTTTTACTAGCAGAAGGATTCTTCACAGAGGCCGATTTCTCAGAGGCTTTGGTTTCTTTATTTTATTTAGAGACTTTCTTGGGTATAGGGGATGGAAGTTGTTTTTCACAATTATTTCTAGTTATGAGAAAGTATATTTTCTCATCTTCTACTTCATTCTCACAAGATTATTCAACTAAAAATATTTCATATTCATTTTGAGCTAGATGTATCATCTAATTATCATCATCACTACAAAAAATGCCCTTTTGGGACCCATTTTGGCTTGAGGTGGTTTTGCTAACCCCCCCCAACAAAAAATAAAAAATAAAAATTGTAGATCTTTGGGGGCGGTTGTTGAAAACCCCTCTCAAAAATCCTGAGAATTGGACTTTTGGGGGTGGTTTTAAAAAAGCCGCCCCCAAAATTCCGATTCTCAAGACCTTTTTTTTTAGGAGGGGGTACCCCCCTAAAGGTGTTTTTGAAGGAATTGTTTAGAACCCCTCCGCCCCCAAGTTATGAGAATTACAATTTTGGCAGCGATTGTTTTAAAATCGCGCCAAAATTTCAATTCTCATGAATTTTGGAGGGGTTTTTAAAAATATCACCCCCCCTAAAGACATTTTCAAGGCGGTTTTACCTTACGACGCTTTTTCTAACCCAACCCCCCCACCCCAAAAAAAAATAATTTAAGGTCATTGGGAGTAATTCTTAAACCCCCTACCAAAACAAAAAGTCCTGAGAATTGGACTTTTGGGGGTGTTTTTAAAAAAAACACCCCCATAACTCCAATTCTCAGGAATTTTGGTGGAAGGGTTTTCGAAAGAACCCCCCCCCTAAAGGTTTTTTTTAGGTGGTTTTTAAACCCCCACCAAAAAAGTAATGATAAATGAACTATTGTGGGAAGTTCTTTTAAAGATGCCCCCAAAAGTCATAATAATTTGACTTTTGGGGGCGGTTGTTTAAAATTCGCCCCAAATGGCATGATAATTGGACTTTTGTGGGCGGTTGTTTTAAAGTCGCCCCAAAAAGTTATGGGAATTTGAACTTGTGGTGGAGGTTGTGATAAATTCGCCCTCAAAATTCCAATTGTCATGAATATTTTAAAGGTCCTTTCTAAGGCGATTTAAAAAAAAAACTCCCTTAAAATTCATGAGAATTTGGACTTTTGGGGTTGGTGGTTATATCACATTTGAAAATCCCACAACATATCCCATGCATAGGAAATCATTGGAATTTGATTAATATGTTTGATCACATTTCAAGGTTTAGTACATGAAGTATGTTTCTCATGACCCAATTCATGTTACATGGTGAATATCTAGAGTTATAGTCCATAACCTATGGATTTTCGGTTCTACATAGGACATGCATAAGGCTCTAGTCCACCTTTTTCCTTTGATAAGGATATGGTGGCTATTTTGAGATTCGTCACATCATGGATTCTTCTTCGTCACTAATCCTTCATTTGATAGCAAAACCCATGTTGTTTGGATAGAAAATTTTCATATGTTCCTCATGTTATTTGCATAGTAACCCACATCATTGCATAGGGACTGTGTAGGGAATGCTTTTCCTACATGTGAGATATGGACAACAAGTTGAGGAGGGGTATACAATAGGGATGGAAATTGAGTACCATTCCATGGTATATTGAAAAATATAGGGCCTTACATTGTAACATTTTACTATGGAGATATGGTCCAAGTGTGTAGTCCCAAACCACCATATTGGCCCTCCATATGGAATCCTTGGCTTGGAAGTGGGATATGGTGCTAGTTTTGAAGTTTAGAACACTAGACATGATTATTCGTTCATGTGATGTGGTTCAATGAAAAAATGTAGGGTATTATACCATAATGTTAGTCTACGGGGCTCATGACACATCACTGTGTCCCTTAGACACCACAAAAGGTCATTTAAAGAGAATCATTGTCTTGTGATCAAGACATGATGGCATTTCAAGTTTAGTACATTAAGGACGGTTATAATAAATTTAGACACAGTCGAAGCTCAAAATATGTAGTATGAAGCTATATTGTTTTCCTTTAGGACTCATGGACTATGTGTGGTTCCCATTCCATCAAATGAACCTTTGCATATGGAATTATTTTCCTACAACAATATTATGGTGTCCATTTCAATATTTGTGATACCCTTCCTCATAAGTTAGGTTCAACTATTCCATCCTTACATGAACTTTCAAGCATACCCATATTAAGTCAAAGACCAAGCATAATGGTAATGTGGAGACCAAAGTGACCAATGGGGTGAAGACAACAAATCCACAGGGTAGCACATGGTAGGAGGACAAAGGACTGCAAATATTTGGACCAACTTCATAAGATTGCAAACATTTGGAATAATCACATGAAAGATAGAAAAGTGTGTCAACAACATTGTATAGTTAAAAACCCACCCATTGCGAAGTCACCTACTAAGTTTCTATTCATAGGAACAATAGAAAAAATTATTCACAAACTACTTTAATTTCATATAAGATAGATACCACCTACGAATCATGTATGATAGATATCACCTTGAAACACTCCTAGTTCTCAACAAGATCCTCATGTGACCTAAATACAGATTGCATGATGACATAATTTTGATCCCCATATTACATTAGATTTATTTTGTTTCGCTCCCTAAGGCTATAAGTTCTCACCCAATGATATCTATATATTTATAACCACCTCCCTCTTTTCCTTCACCTCCCTGGATATTACCATGTCTTGGTAATTATGAACCTAAACCTCATGTAGGATGCTTTGGAATTTCAAGTGCCACATGGATTGGTGTGAAGGGGTATACCAAGGGATTAGGAAACAAATACTATTATTTGAATGTCAATGATTTTATTATGACGTTGGGTATCTAGTGTTGAATTTTTTTATCATCCAATCAAGTATTACATCTGAACATTGAAGTGTACAATGTTTGCGATCGGTTTAATGGATATAATTTTTAATGGCTACATACAACCATAGTTTCTATAGAAAAACATTAGTTATACCAAGTTCTAGAATGTCTACACACACTTCATCACTTTGCATGCACATAACTTAACAACACGTGTATATGCAATTTTGTAGTGTATGACAAAGAGTTCCAATCATCATTAAAGATTTCATCAAAGTGTAAATCATGCAAAATATTTAGAAGCACTTGTAACCTCTCAAAGTTTTGAAGATCCAAATATTTACATTTGACATATCTATAATGGCCATTAGTCCATATCATCGGGACTTTCCTTCAAAAATAAAAATATTAACAATCCTTGAACCTTTGACCAACCCCAAAGGAGAAATATAAATATATATTAGATTACAAAATAGCATACATTAATATGAGACTCGACATACATTTTGAAAATTTTTTGGCTGGAGTTCATCATTGAGGTCGATGTTGTGGGTGGAACTCCATAAGAACCTTGTAGTGTTGTATTTAAGAGTGTATATATGTCATAATATACATCATCAAGGTGAGACAAGTCGAATAATATATATATCCTAACATACACTCTGTTTAAATGTTTCATTGAGAGTATTATATTTTTTCCCTCATGAAAACCACGTGAAAACTAGCATCCATGATTTGAGCAATGTGAGGAAAATAAGTTTTGTTTTGTTTGTCAATATTATAAAGTTAAATCCTCGTCTAGGCCACCATTCCACTTAGATGTAGATTTTATTATGTTTCGGTTGAATATATGTATCATATTCAAGGTTTGTCTCATTACTATATTGTATGGGACCTTAAGATGGCATACATCTTGTTTATGAGATTTTAATGCAAAGTCATGAAGAAAGATGGGTTAAGTTTAATATGGAGCATAAAAAATCCGTGTTTTCACTTTGAATGATGTCAAATTATCTTGTGGGATAAAGTTATTGTTCCATGCTACCATAACTATTTAATGGGCCATTGGAGATATCATTGTGACCATAATTAAAATATCTAAAGTTGTATACATACTTCATGAGGACAAATTTCATACATCAATTAGTTGGTTTAAATGGGGTTTGCACTCACATTGAGCACACACAACCCATATATACAACATAACCCTTATACCTTTATCTCTTGGAATTCCTCTTGCACTAATTCATTATATGGGTTTGGTGTGCTAGGTCCATGAGTCATCTAGGTTTATTTGTTGTGTTAGGTGTGTTTAGTCATTGGAGGTAGTAAGTAAGTGATTGTTGATCCAAGAAGTAGTTATTCATGGACAAAACCCTTACACTTGACACCAAAATAATGATATCAATGACCATGGGCCATGGAACTACATATGCCCTATATATAGAATCTTTTTCCAACATGGGTATATGGGCATGAATTGGATATTTAGTTACTAGTACATTATCAGGGCTTATAAGAACCATGTACTCCCCCATATAGGGAATATTATTTTGACTACAAGAGGGAGATTTTGGTATTTTGAGATTTATAACACCAATAATAGATACCTTGTCCTGCACCATGGTCTAGGGTTTAAATTTATGGTATAAGCTCATATTAGTTGCTTACGGGGTCATGTACCATTATAATGTCCTTGACTATCATATAGCATGCATCTACATCGAAAATATCTTGTCCATATGTGATATATGGTCCTCGTTTTGAGAAATTTCCCTTAGTGGATGACTTAAAATATAGTCAAAACTATGGTCTTAGGATGCAACGTTTTCCTCTAAATCTCATGGTCCATAGATGGGATCCCAAATTACCACCACAATCCCTCCATGTAACTTGGATATGGTCATGGTCATTTTCAGGTTTAGAACAACATTGATGATTCCTAATACCCAAGAAAAGGTTTCATGAGCCATAATTTGTGGGCTCCTTAGCCACTACATAGGCCTTATAAATGGTAACTTTTTCACGTGAGTAGGATATGGTGTCCGTTTAAAGTTTGTGACACCAAGCTGACTTCAATGAAAAAAATGTAGGTTGTTGGGTTGGACATATGCTCATAGTGAGCCACTTGTGTTGAATGTTTGATGAGGTTGTTTATCCATTACTCATGATACCTGTTAATGTATACTTTCGTTCATGAGTATAAGATCTTCTCTCGGGTGGATGTAACCATGGTGTAAATGGGGCTTCCACGGTGAACCACCATTAATATATATATATATATATATATATATATATATATATATATAGATAGATATAGATATAGATATAGATATAGATATAGATATAGATATAGATATAGATATAGATATAGATATGGTTCTCAATCCTTTAATTTCCTAGAGTGTGCCTTACTCAAGGATACACATGGAACCCTTGTTAACACACAAGACTACCTACGAAGAAAAATAACTTCTCTTTTATTCAAGATGTATTTATAATATCATGGAAGCAAAGTGTCTTCTTCTACAATTATAATTTAAAGAGATCTAAGATAAATGATAACATAAAAATTATGTTTGATAACACTCAACTATCCTCTTATGTTCATATTTTTACTATAAATGGAAATCTAGTTAAATGCTCCATCAATTAGTTGATTGATGGAAGATGCTCCTAACTAATTGATGGAAGTTGCTACTATATATCTACATTTGTCTCCTTGAATCATATATATAATACTCCTTCAACTTGAAATCTTGAGGAAATTGGAGTTGTAGGGAAATAAGTGTTTCCTTGATCATTGGCATATTTTGGAGTGACAAATATGGATAAGTTTCCTATGCAAACTCTCCATGCTTCTAGTTGTTTTGAATCATGATTGAGGAAGTTAGTGACTCATCCTGTGCTCTCTTATACTTGGAATCACATTAGTTTCATAAGTAAAACATATGCATGCCTACCCAAAATCACCTAATATAAAAAGTACATAGCATGCATTAAATAATCTAGGTAAATTATTCCTAAGAAAATTAGAAATGCCATAATAACAAGGTTTAAGGTAAAGAGTGTCAAATTCATATACAAAAAAAGGTAAAAAAAAAGGTTCATTGTAGAGGCCTATCAACAATTTTCTATATGTCACATTGAAAAGACACTTTCACCGATTATTAGACCACCTTTATATCTCTGACAATGTTCATTGTTATTGTTGGAACCCATAATAAAAATTGAATATCGTAGGAAGTATAAACATGGGTTACTGAGTTAGTAAAAATGTTTGTAGTTCCAATCACAAAAAAGGCAAGGACATAGTTTCCACAAACTTCAATAAATTTCTTGCTAGAATTTAGCGCCACTCATCATCGACCACCAATAAGTAATCACACAATTGCTCATAGTGTCCTTGATCTTTTACAAATTTAGTACATGTGATAAGGATATATTGTACGTCTTACCCAAGAAAAAACACCAATCTTCCTCCTAATTGGAACAAAAATCACAATGGACCAACAAAACACACCCAAGGGAGAACAACATTAGAAATATATGGTATATCCATATATTGAGAGATATGGTATAGAGGAATATTTGAAACAATAATTGACCATATAAAAGTTGCAAGTGATTCCAAGAGATAATGATCAATATCCCAAGAAAGACCCTTGTCATGTGGTGAACTAATATATTGATGGAAGAGAATCATAGAAGAAAGTGGAAGAAGAATAACACCAAGAAAAATAAATGGAAAATATTCCACCAAAGTGAGGTCACCAATGGACTCAACCAATAATATCAACCTCTAGATAAAAAATTACTAGATGTAGGAACCAATATATTTCTCATTTGTCAGTTGGATCAAGATCAATAATGTCAATTGTTGATCTTTGAAGAATAATAATGGAACTTCAATATTATCCAATACCTATCTATATAGGTGTAGGAGTGGACCTGCATGGAACTCAATGCACCAATGGGTTGTTCAAGGAAATTCTTACCTTATGACCTAGGGTCTGGGGTCACCAATATACCAAAATTAAACTTGTAGACATTCAGCTATATGAGATTTTGACAGAAAAATAGGGAAGAAAGTTAGTGTGCCTTGATTATGAAGGATGGTGCTAGATTTATTCTTCAATCCAAATGCTCGAACATATTCTAGGGATATTCACACATACCAAAGAGATATACACCTTCATGCAATATCTTAGATGTTATATAAGAGATTAATGAAATATTATGCTTGCAATAAGGCAACAAGATAATTTAGAAATCATGACAAGTGTTGTAATCTCACAGATCACATAAGGTTACCAATAATACATACTAAAAAATACATACATCACAGAGACAAGAGATAAGAACAAGTAGATAGAATAATAGATTATATTAACATGAGAGGGTCCATACAATATAGAGAACTAAACCGAGTTCTCATCTGGCTCAACAGCCTAATATATATGAATTATAACTACCTGTCGGTTCACTCAACCGACATGACCTTAGGTGGCCGACTTAGTCTCTAACTAGTTGGCTGACCGACTTAGTTGGTTGATCGACTAAGTCGGCTATCGGTCAAGTCGGCTTACCGAATTGCTCCTCCAACATCTCCCCCACGAACAAAACGTTTCTTCGTCCTAGAGAAACAGGGAGGTACCCAAAATTTCTTTGTCCGTCTAAGTAGTCATTCTTTGTGCTTAGTATTCATGTGATGTGAAGTCTGATGGTTGGTATTTTCTGTATACAGACTTCGACAATTGCTTCAGCTGTCACTGCCAGTTGATGTTGGAAATCCGTCCAACTCTGCAATATTTTTTGTATGTCGATGGTTAGTGTAGTCAGACTGGATAAGATCGACATTTTCTCTGGTATGGAAACTTCCGCTATTTTTTCCATGTCAAGACCCATAAGCTAGTCCTTTTCCTCTACTATCTCCAGTAGTCTTTTCATCTGCGGGTAGATGATGTCTACTTTCCCAGGTTGGGGATGGCTTGTTGCACCCATTAATGTGCTTCTCGCTCGAGCTTCTGCAATTTAGTTGTTTCAATCACTATTTGATCTTCAATTGTACATCTGAGTGCTTCGTTAGTGTTTTTCCTCTTCTCTAGTGCTTAGATCTCTTGTCGAGTCTACCTAGTTTGCTGATAGACTTTCCTGTAGTAAGCAGGACAGTCTCTCAGTACTTCTTCTGTAATTACAGACTCCTCCATGTGATCTTGAAACACCTTGTATGCTTCTGTAAAGGCTGTGTGCTGCTCCATTAATAGTCGGACGATTTCTTCTTTCTATTCCTCTTTTGTGTCTTGAATTTGTGCCTGCAGAGTTGACACCATGCTCTCAAACAACTAATAATATTTTTCTAGTGGTTTGTTGGTGTCAACCTCTACTGATCCTAGTATCACCATTTGTACAAGGCTTCTACATTTGTTGAGAAACTTGACTTGTTCTTTTTCATTATTGTCGAGCTCCTTACATCTCTACTAGGTCCTTGTCTTTGCTTCAATTACTAGTGTTTCTAGGATTTGTCCTAGCTCTGCATTTTTCAACTTGGTTGCATCGACCACAGTGGTCGACCCAAGTTGGCTGATGTGGACCATTGTTTCCTATTCATGATGGTCCTTCTTCTTTTTCTCCTTCTTAGTCTTGTGCTTCTATGTTTCTGCTTGTTTTGGCACCTGTGTACCTGCAAGAATTAGGTCTAGATTTTCTGTTTATGGAGCAGCAGTGATGGATGGTATTTCTAGTTGGGGTGGTGGGATGACTACTGCATCTGGTTGTGTCTCTGGTTGGTTGGATGCAGAGGGTGCAGAAATGGATGTAGTGGAGATGGTTCTGGTTCAGCTGGTTGAATTAAGGGTTCTTAGTCAGGATGTGGTGGTGATGGGGTTGGTGAATGGTCAGTTGTGATTGGGTTGGTGGAAGTGTGGTCAAGTGGTGGATTGTTGATTTGAGGGGGAAAATCTAGGTCGGAGAACATTTGGTCGATTTATTGAATTATGTCCTCCATGTTTTCTCCTTCCTCATCTCCAGTCGGTTCAGGGTCGATCAGAGTGATAGACGTTATCCAACGTGCGACAACTTCAGCTTCTATGTCAAGGTTTCTCTCAAAGGTGAAAGTCATAGTTGCAAAAGTATTTAGCCTCTGGAGTACTTGGCCAGGTTGTGTGGATCCACCAGCTTCAAACAAAGGGGCTTTGGTTGAGATTTTTTGTACCATGGTGAATATTTCAAGCAGTTTTTCAATGTATTCCTGGAGGTCTCTATCATGGTCATATTTTTCCTTCACAACCTCCGACATAGCATTCTTGCATAAGTCCAGTGGGCTTACTAAAAGCTATTGAGGTATTAGCTCCTCTATTATTTTTATCAGATATGGAGGTGGGGGTGTAGACACAAGCTCCACAACATTTTTGGCCGTTGAAGTGTGTGTGCTCTTCACCTTCTTTTGTCGACCTTGTTGTGCCCCTCCCTTGACAAATTTTTGAAATTGGGTCTCCACTAGCACTTAGTTTACTGCAGCATACTCTATTATGTCAAGGGCCATAGCTGCTAGTTCCTCCTCATCCTCTGAAGACTCTATAAGGAGAATCCTACGCTTACCTTTTCCTTGCTCTTGTTCCTTTGTTTTCATTCTTTTTCTCGAGGATTCTATCTCCTTTGACAATCTGGTTATATTGTCTTTGGTGAGAGCATACTCTAGATTTTTAGTTTCTATTTCTTCTCTTGGGTCTTGGGTCAGAATCATGAGACTTTCTTTAGCCAGATTGGTTACCTGCTATTCTATGTGTGTCTCTTCCCTTTGTGCTGTCGAAGGTTTGATTATGATTTGTAGTTGGCTAGTGCCTTCGGCCGGTGTATCTTCTGACACAAAGGTATTGATGTATAAGTTAAGCTCATAATCCTCCTCCTTCTCATGGTCTGTCAACGGCTCCTCTATCGAGAAGTATATTTCTTTTTCTCTTGCTGGTATTGGCACTTTTGTTCCAGACTGTCAAGATAGCTCCTGAAATATTTCTTCAACTGTCAGGTAGTAGTCGAGGCTCTTTGCATTTGGTTTGGCACCCTGCATGTACCACACCATGGTATGGTCGAGTTCCAGCTCGATGTGGGCCTTTTTGGGTAGACTTCATCAGATGTTCTGAGGCACCCTCCATCTGGTTGTGCGGACTTTGAGCTGCTGAAGCCAGTTTTCCAATAGCACATTTCCCTTAGCAAGTTCCTTCATTGCTCCATTCTGCGAGAATGATTTGAATATCCACATATGAAATCTTGTCAGTTCTTGAAAGTTTTTGTCTCCTTCAGGGAAGATAGAGAACATTACTATCCATACGATAAGGGATGGGAACCTAATAATTCCTCCCGTCTCTTGGCATTTCTCACAGATGTTTTTGATCATGTCGGTGACATACCACTAGTGGAAAATGAGAGATTAGTGACCAAAAAAATGACCAAAATCCGCATATCAATGACCACTTTTGGTTTGGCGATCGCTGGTGGCTAATTTG
>LPNX010429943.1:2447-20956 GCA_001517045.1 Pseudotsuga menziesii
CGGGGGAAAAGGAAGTCGTAGTCTAATAGGCATCCATCTAGAGACTTTTGAATCGATTAAAAACAGTGACTCGAAAGCTGCAAGGGGTAGCAGGCTGGGGACAGTCTCTAGGCGCTTTGACGTCCTCCTTGTGAGCACCGAGCCATTGGGGTTTGACCTGTGAGCTAGGGGTGGGCTTGCTCCCACCTGTTGAGCACAACAGCATTCCATCTTCGGTTTGAGAAGAACTAGATCGGGGTAGTCACACCACCAGATCTAAAACTAACTTCAAGAAGAACAACTCTAATAAAATTTATTAAAATTTACCAAGAGACACTGCAAAACGTCCTACAAACATTGGTCTACTGTTTATTTTGCCTTGCTGTTCAAGGTTTTACTACAACACAATACTACAAGCACTTTCACGTTTATTTTACTGCAAGCACTCCAACACTTTACTTTAAGTTTCATTTACTTTCAGCTTTGCAAATTGTTCATATGGTGAATGCTTAACCTTCATTAACTGCTTCAAGTAATTTAACTTAAAGTCTTTCCTTTGTAATATACTGTTGGTTTGATAATCTTCACTTAAAGTACTTTGCTGCTATCTTGTAAATCTTATTCATTTGTTTAGATTGATAAATAATTTGTACATTGTTTAATATCTGGATTCATTATTTATCTGCTCAATCATTTTGTTGTACAACACTTAAGCTGTAATTTAATTTTAACTTAGATCTCAGATTCATTTATAAGTTTGTAAAGTTGTAATCCACCTTTAGACTCCATTTGTAATAGGCACTGGTCTTTATTTATCTCAAGGTCTGCCTGTCATCAAAGGAATTATGTGCACTTGCATGCTGCTTGTCATTCCTTAGATATTCTAAAGTCCTAGCCTTAATTCATAATAAAAGATCCCTTTAATTAATCTTCAATTAATTAATAAACCTGGAACATAGTCTTTCCGTAGGGACTACCCCCCTTGGCTCTGTTGGGATCTTGCTTAAACGGAGGAGCTGTAGACTGTGGTGACAGTGGTCCCCAGCTCTCGCTTGCCCCCAAGGACACACATAGCAGGTTGTGATTTTCCTGCGTCTTAAAGTGTGAATTAGGCGGCAACAGTATCAAAATGAGATGCAACTTTTAGAAGGAGATCTAGATGCAAAGCCTAAAATGAGATCTACTATATGCAAACTGACCAACTAGAATGCAAGCTAACAAGCTAAAACATAAACTAGAATGTGATTGAGATCTAGCTAAGCAAAGACAAATTCTTTTTATGATTTTTTAAAAAGTTTTAAGGAGGAAATAGGGGTAAGAAAGGGAGGCAAACGAAAGGAGGTAAGGGGAAGAAACGAGAGGGAGAGGAAGAGGTAGACGGCTTAAAACGAAAGCAAGGTAGGACGAAAAGAAGGCTTGAGATAGAGGAGATGAGAGCAAAGGGGAGAAGGGGATCTTGGGTAGGAAGGAGACTAAGAAAGGAAGAGAGGGCTAGAAGACTAAGGGGAAAACAAAGCTAGGAAAGAAGCAGGGCTAAGAAGAAGACAAAAACGAAGGGGAGGAAACAAAAAACGAAAGCAAGAAAGGTGCTTTAGGGCTTCCAAGGTAACTAGGTGACCAAGTTTTAATGTAGTTTGTAGGATGGAACTTGAAGCAAACCAAACCCTTAGTGCTTTCTTGAAATAATCCAAGCTGCGTAGAGCCTGAAAAGAAAATCAATGTTAAACAAACAAGCTTGTGATCCTGAAGATGAGCTAGATGCAATTGAGCTCACACCCTTCTCCAAGATGGCAAATCCTGTTCAAAATCAGACCACTCAAACAACCCAGTGAGATCAATCAACTAGCATGCTAAGCATATAAAGATTCATCAACATTAATACAACTGAATTCTTGCTCATGAAATCTTGATACAATAGCATAATCAACCAAATTATCAACTGTAAATGGGAGATTTTACGTTCTATAAAAGAGACTTCTAAAACCAATTGATTTGATCGCGCATAAGCATTTGAATCGAAAAAATATGGAAAGCATTCACCTCACAAAGTTCATTCACCACTAGCACCAAGTCGCATGGACCTCCAAAGTCTTGATCTTATTCAAAATAATGAGCATAAAGCAATTACAAAATTCTAGAGAGTAAGTTTACAACAAAAGATCCATCCTAAATGAGGAGCCAAGCACCTCTATATATACAAAAGCTAAGCCCCAGGGGGGATTTAATGAACTGAAGAACAACCCGGAGTTAACTGAGTTGAAGTGAAGAGGAAGTGAAGAGGTGATAGACACCTCTCTCACTTAACTCACCACTAGTCTGCCAACACACCCAATCTAACACACCAACTCCAAATAGGCTTCCTTCACTATGCGTGAGCTTTCGTCCATGTGAGTCGTACGGCATGTGAAGGAAAAATTAAAGGGGGCTCGATACCATATTGAAATATAGTAAACATAATACACTAATCCACAACTTATTTTATGAGTGACGTGGATGAGGGGAGGTCCCCACCTTCAACTAGCTCTCGACTTCCCTTTACTTGACGTCACCTCCTCCTTTTAAAAAATTCGCATGCATTGGAATTTTATGCCATGGTTTATAAAATAGTATAATTATTAAGTGGGAAGGGTCCCCCAATCCCACTCATCACCATCACGCTCCATGCTAGCGTGAGCCTTTTACATTCACGTCACTTTTCGTCTTTTAATTTAATTCAAACTTCAAAAATTAAACCAAAGTCTAACCTCCACTTCATGCTAAAGAGAGTCGTAACTCAATATGGGACCCATGCCAAGTCATCTCCACCATTTTTTTAATTAATTTTGAATTTTTTGAATATTTTGACTTTGGTGCATTTTGTCGAAATTTAGCATTTAAATGCTACTTTGATGCTCTGTTAGCCGAATGATGCCCCTTGGGATGCTTTAGCTGGTTGAAACCTAGTGGAAGTAGCCCCTGGGGTAAAGATGCTGCTCTGGGATTGAAAATGAGCCCAACCATGCCAAAAACGGACTACGAATCATTCTTTTTTCACATTTTGAATTTTTCCATTTAAACCATTTATAATGGCTTAAAAAACAGAAAAACAATTACTTTTTCTCGGAATCCAACGAAACTCTGGGGGGACCTAGTACATGTTCATATGACTCAATCGAAATGCCTAGCATGTTGAAAAACTTTGATACGAAGGCTCTAATAACCTCCCAAGGCCGAAACACCAAGACAACTACCCCAACTTTGGAGGTGTGAGTAAAAAAATCGAAAATTATTAGTCGTTTGTTCAACAACCAATAATAACTAAGGAAAAAACAATCTGGGCTAGTTAGCTTGATGCTTTAGTCCGGGAAGCTGAGCCTTTTATAAAAAATTAAATGCTCGGACATTTACAATTTCCCCAAGGGGGTATGAACATGTATTTACAAAAAATTTCGAACATACCCCCAGAAAAAGGCTGGCGGACTTCTGAATTTTGATCATGAACAAGTGTATTTGTTCAATACTCTGGCAGCTCACCGAAAATCCACTAAGTGCAAAATTAGTGGATAACAGTTCTCACCAAGCCTCTTCCCAGGGTGAAGTTGAATACTTTTGCGAAAGACTTGGAGTATGTTGCCCACCTATTTCGACTAGGTGGCAACCTCATGTACATTGAAGATGTACATTCTGTGCAGTTTGCACCATTGAAAAGTTATAGGGGTTTTTTCACTCAGCAGGGCAATTCTGCCCCTTTTGTACACGAAATGTTTGCTCCCCTACGTGGGATAATTAATGTAACTTTATATGTCAGCATGGGTCATTCCTCTAAGGATGTCACCATGGACTTTATTATCAGGGAAGTCCTCTTCACCGAGTGTTTTTTTCCCCTTCCAGTTAATTTTGTTATTTAACAATTTTAATTGGTTAGGTTTTTCACTCACCAATCCTCCAAAGTGGTGAATTGGTGTTCTGATAATTAAGCCCATGAGGTGGCTAAGGTTTCAAGTTGTCCATGACCATGCTAGCCATATCTTGTAGTCTTGCAAAATCTCGTTCGAATTTTAATTTTAATTTTTTTCTAATTAATTAACTTTACCATTTGATGGTCAATTAATTAAGTTTTGATGTAATAATGTAATCTCTTGAACCTTGGCATTTTGTAGTAGGGGCTATGAATGCAAATGAAGATGCTGACACCCCCTAAGCCATTGGTTCAAGTCCCATGTCATTCTGACAGGGGGTTAGGAAGTTAGACCAATTTTGGTTAAGACAGGGTATTTTTTCCTAGAAAATTAATTGAATTTCTTAGGGTGAAAAATTAAATTATTTGATTTTTAAGTAAAAAATCTAATGAGGCCATGGTAATTAAGTTTGGGGGGTGGCTAGGCATAGTCAATTTTTATTTTTAAATAACCCCCTGCCCCCCCGATGGTCAAAATAAATTTTTGAAGATGTCCTAAGTGGGGTGCCCCTTTTGTTTTTCCAAAAATAAAAGATAAAAAATAAAAAAGATAAAATTAAAAAATAAAAAATAAATAAAAAAATAAAAAAATCAAAACTTGAGTCAAAGGAACTACTCCCAAGGTGGGTGCCTAGTCATGGAAACCCTAGATCTAAGAGTTAAGTTTCATTGTGACATGGATCTATCTTTTTGACCATTGATTTGAAGAGGCGCCCTTGCTTTTGATTGGTGGATGGCTTGCAAAGTCAACAAACCTAGATCTAAGGGTGGAGGAGAGCTAGAGTTTAGATCTATATTTTGGACTCTTGATTTAGGAGTGTGTTTGGGATCTTTTCAACTATAAAAGAGAGGCCCTTTTCTCATTTTCTATTCATTCTTTGGAGCATGGTTATGCTGCCAAAATACTCTCTCTTCTTCCTCTCTTCTCTATTCTTCTCTCTCAAATTTTCTTTGGCTATTGTAATGTTGTTGCCCTATTGGGGTTTATAATACATCAATCTTTGTAGGATACATTTGTTGGTGCACCCATTTTGTGGCTTGAAGAGTGAGGTAACTATTTATGGTTGGTTATTGTTGCATTATTTATCATAGAAACTCTCCTCAAAGGTTTTTGTGGAGAGACTTGTAGGTAGAAGTTTTTCTCTTTGCACTTGTGATTAACATTGTAAGATTTTGCAAAGGTTTTTGCATGATTTATGATGTTCTCATCTCTATGTGTGAGTTTTGCAGCTTTAGCTAAACTCTTTGCAGGGATCCAAGCTTGGAAAAGTTCTCCCTCCAAGGCCTTAATCTCTAATCTTGTTTTCTGTTTTAGGAACTAGTATTTTTGTTATTGTTTAGTAGCAAAATCTAGTTTGCTTTAATAGATCCATGTTCTATTTTTATTATATATTTCAGATTTGATTTCTTACTGTGTTTTAGGTGGCTGGAAATGCAATTTTCGGCCCTCCAATATTCAATTTTTGATATTTTAAAACCTAGATTTTTACTGTAAAATTATTGTATTTTTATATTAACATTTTCTAACTTCCTTTTGAGTTTCCTGTCATTCTTGCTGGTTTTTAGCAGGTTTCACAGTTTACAAGGGGAGGTTCCCAAATCACATAAAAAACACCTCAACTTTCAACCGGTTCAAAAGGGTTCAAACCCTCATCTTTTCTCATCATTTTCTTATTATTTTGTAAGCCCCGGGAGAGTCTCCTCGTGAGTATTCTTTAAAATATTTCAAAGTAATTTGTAATCATATTGTAATTAGGTAGGAAGTAGATCACTAGTTGTGCTTTCATTTTTAAATAGATTTAATTTTTTCTTCAGTTTTACCCACCTTCTCCTTTAGGGAGATTGATGTGTGGTTAGTATATTTGGCTTATCTTAGTTTATTTTCCAAGCATTTCTTTTCCAAACAAAGCATTTAAGTTAGATCTTTACCTTTCTGTCATCTAGTTTACTGTTTTGAAGGAATATACAACCTAAACTCTCCGTGTATCCTCTGCCCTCCGTTATCTCCCTTTAGGGAACTCGGATCAAGGGTATGAAAAGCGGAAAGGCTTAGGGGCTTTAGGAATTCTAATTAGCTCACATTTCTTTCCTGCAAATCTTTAAGTTTCTGCAAAGTAAATTTATTCTATTGTCCAGAGACCAAGTACCGACACCTCCCATAAGGGATAAAGCATAGGTTGACTCTGTTGATTATTTAAATTGTAATTTACTTGCTGCACTTTATTTATTGTAAGTCAATTTGTAATTTAATTTTGTACTTGCTTTTATAAATTGGAAATTAACCAACTTATTTGGCCCCTCTTCCTCTACTCAGTCATCGCCCTCCGCGGTCTTTTGAGAAACGACGGGTGGTTGAATAAGTTTTAGTAATATGCATCCACTTCCATATCGTTTTCTTCAACTAAAAACGGGTGACCTTGGAAGCTACGTGGGGTGAGAGACCATTGGGGGTTTCACGGTGTTTGCGTCCTCCTTGTTGAGCACCGGGCATTTGGGCTTTGACTTGTGGATCTACGGGTGGACTTGTTTCCACTTTGTTGAGAGCCCAACACTCCCTCTTTGTTTTGAAGGATACGAAGTTGGGGTAGTCACACCACTGGATCTAAAACTTAATCAAAGACTTCGACTTTAATATAATTTATCTAAAAAGAAGCAAGAGACATTGCAAAACGTCCCACCAACATTTGATTACTGTTCTTTTTTTTAGTTCAAGTTGCCTTGCTGTTCAAGGCTTTGTTTCACAAGCACTTTCACATTTTAGTTTACTGCAAGCATTTTCTTTCTAGCATTTTGAGTAATTGTTAATAGTTGTTCAATTTATTCGTCTGTCTATAAACATTTGATTTAACTGTGAAATCTTGTTCATATTGTGTAATTCATTTACATTGTTCATATTGTTAGTATTGTAGATCTTGCTTAGCTTAGACAACTATGGATAATCATTCTTAATTCTTTTGTAAGTTTGTAACTTGTAATATTTTGACTCCATTTAATCTAGGCACTGATCTTGTAACCTTGTAACTTTAATCAAATAAAATCCCTTTAACTAAATTGTTAATAAACCTTCCTATAGGGACTACCCCCGTTGGCTCTGTTGGGATTTGGCCTAAACGGAGGAGTTGGGAGATTGTGGTGACAGTGGTCCCCAACTCTAATTTGCCCTCAAGGACACACAAAGCGGGTTGGAGACTTCCCTGTGTCATAAATTGTATACTAGGCGGCAACAGAGTAGAAGAGAACAAATCCCTCCTTGAGTGGGAGAGATGATTGAGAGATATCTACCATGCCCTTTTCCCAAGTACCTCTACTCGTCCAAGTTCTCAGCCATGTATGGGAGAAATCCCATTGGTAGATGAGACAAACAGGTAGTAGATGGTCGGGTTCACACAGGTGCCTCTACTCGTCCAGGTGCTCATCCAAGTATAGGAGAAATCCCATCGACAGATGAGTCAGACAGGCAGTAGATGGCCGTGTGATTGCACAGGTACCTCTACTCGTTCAAGTTCTCATCTAGGTATGGGAGTACTCTATCGACAGATGAGATGAATAGGTAGTAGATGGTCGTGTACGTGTGCTCATCCAGGATCTCTAGCTAAGCAAGTATCCCATCGACAGTAGAGACGGACAGGTAGCAGAGGATCTTCGCTCTGACATCCTGATAGAACTAATTCACGACGACACTTCTCGAAGAGCTGATATCATGCAGACAACCTTCAGTAGGTATAGAGATAATAGGGATAGTATAGATGTAGAGATGAAACCCAGATGATCGTGATGCTGATGAAGGCCGAAGAATACCTTCCTTGTTGAGAGGGAGTGTTGGAGTTTGTGCAACTTAGGAAGACATTCTTTACTTATACCTCCTATGGGAGCTTGAATTTGTTGTAATTCATCATACAAACCCTAGTAAAAACAATGTAAACCTTGGGGTGAAAAGAAACAATAAAAAAAATTAAAAAAAAATGTATTTTATTGCTTCCCCAAAGAGAAGTTGCCCCAATGAATTTTCCTAGTGGAAAATCAGTATAAATAGGAGGCACCCCTCCTCACTATAACATACAATCATACAAGTGAAAATTCGCATCACTGGAGAGAGAAGCTTGCACTTGCAGAAGGAGAAGACTGTTTTGGGTTTTCTATCTCTGGAAAATACTTCTATCTTTTCTCTCTCTTATTTGTACACTGTTCTCAGAATTATTATCTCTAGACGAAGGTTGCTGGGTTTTCTCCCATTTGGGTTTCCCAAGATAAAAATACTCGTGTTATTGTTCTATGCTTTCTCTATCTTCTAGTGATCTTATTGATAAATGCAATTAAGATATACACTATAATCTTATGAAAATCTAACACTTGTGGATGTAGTGTTGAACACTCCCCACGACTCCATCTATCCCAAATTTTCCTGTGCGGAGCCACTTTGCTAAGAATCTGGACATATTCCTAGTACCTCATGGTATATCGGGAATCCCATTTTCCCTTAACTCACTCATCATTGAATAATATTAAAACTGACCAAGTACACTGCAAAACATTTCTCTTTTTCAACAACACTTATTTCACTTTGACTCCATTTTGGCACTGGTTTATATTGTATCAATCTTTTATTCTACTTCATTCAAATCTATTGTAAATGCCATTTTATGTTGTTGAGTTATATTATTTCAATTTTTGCAGTACTTGATTTAAATATTAGTTAATTCTAAAACAACTCCTAACAACCTTTTCATCCATAACTAAATAAACTTCAAGAGCCTTAGAAACTCTTTCGTAGGGACTACCCCCCTTGGCTCTGTTAGGAGTGGCCTAAATGGAGGAGCCATGTGCAGGTGACAGTTCCTGACTCGAGACTTGCCCCCAAGGACACACCAAGCAGCTTGAAGGTTTCTGCTGCGTCCCCCCCTGGTGTGTGTAAGGTGACAACATTTTTTGGTTCCGTTTTTGGGGATAAATCTTTTTATTCCCAGAGTTGACTTACCTTTTTTCTTTTAGTAGTTTTTGACCTTTAAAATAAATTTGATTGATCTAGTCAACCTCTGAATTGAACTTGGTCCATCTGGCGACTCCACTGCCCTTAATCCCACCAGGGTATTCTATTAGAAGAAATTCTGAAGGCTTATTTGATCTCATCCTTGAGCCTGAAAGGGGTTATAGGAGGAGGCTAAATCGACAATCTTCTCATAGAATCCTTGAGAATTTAGGATCTAAGTCCATTTTGGACATCCATCTTCTTTTTGAAAATCAAAACAGTTGTAGTAACTTGCCTGAAGAAATGACTGATTATTTCAAACCCCTTGACTTTACTCAGATAGCAAGTCAACGTCATGCTATACCAGACAAAGCTATGGAGAAACTTCCAACCTTCCAAGGAAACAGTGCCATCACTGCTATTGCTCACTTACAAGCTATCTCCAAATGTTTCTTCAGTTGGGTTAGAGACGTTTCTTTCTCAACAACACGATGATGTGTATATGAAACTTTTTGCCTTATCTTTAGAAGGAATTGCTTATGATTGGTACACATGCTTAGATGACAATTCCTATGCTACTTATGCTGAGTTTTTGAAAGGATTTAAGGAAAGACGGGGAGATAAAGAAGAACCTCGCCATCAACTAGCTGCCCTCCATACTATAAAAAGAAGTGAAAACGAAACTATGGAAGAGTTCAACAAAAAGTTTCAGGACATTGTGAAAATCATCCATTCTGATTGCAAGCCACCCGACAAATCCATCCTTGTGTACTACATGGAAGCCTTGAGCGGAGAACTGAGATACCAACTTAGGGATAAAGAACCAGACGATCTTAAAAAAGCTCAAGAACTGGTCGTTAAGATTGACTAGAATATGCAAGCTTTGGGAAAATCAAACATTCCTGGATACACAAGAGCCCTTATCTCTCCTAAGCAACAAGAGATTAAGGCTAAGGATCCCACGAATCACATGAAAGAGGCTTATGATAAGAAAATGAAAGAGATGAATGATAGGATGGAGGCCTTACAAGCCGATTATGCAAATCAACTAAAGAATATGCAAAACCAGGTAATAAACATGGAAAGAGCTCAAACTAGTCAGAAGAATTTTCTTCTTAAGGGAAATTCGGTTCAAAAGAAAGCCCCACAAGAGAAAAGGCCCTCTAATCAACTAGATTCCACCAACATGGTTGAAGAAGTCATTCCATACTGCAGACCCTGTGAGGCCCTTCATGAAGAGTCCACCTGTTACATGGCCCGTCAAATCTTAAAGCATGGTCTTCCAGAATCAAGTGATAGTGAAGAGTATTCAAGGGAGCCTGAGTATGTCAACACAGTAGGACATCTCCATCCTGTCACCACAGAAACCTGGAGTCAAGCGAGAGAGTACAATCAACAATTGGATAATCTTACTAAGAACTTTGGTGCTAGGCCTACAACTAAACAAATTAAAGAAATACCTAAGTTCAAAGGTCTCACCTATCAAAGAAGGGATCGTCCAGGAACTTCAAAGAGTAAACAGTATCCTCTTAAGGTAACCACTCCCCTTGATTCAGATAATGTAGGTCTTGTTTTGGGAACTTGGTTTTCAAAAGCTAAAGTGCCAGTTCTTGTAAGTGAAATAGTTAAAATTCCAGAACAAAGAGAAAAGTTGTTGAAAGTCTTGAATGCTCCATCTCCCCAAAGGGTAAATTTTAAAGAACCTTTAGAAGAACCTCCTCCAGCTCAAAATAATGTCCTAGATGATTCGGTTGTAATTTTGCATACTATGGATTCAAGAAAGGAAGATCATCCCCCTTTCTATGTATCATTGATGATGGGTGATCTTCTTCTACATAATTGTATGCTTGATTTAGTATCCTCTTCCATTATAATGACTAGGAAAGTTATGGAACAATTGAAGTTAAGAACAACTAGGCCTTATCGAAATGTCTGTGCTATGGATTCTAGAGAAGTGGATGTAGTAGGAATTATCCTAAATCAATAGGTGAGACTAACTAAGTACCCAGATATCCACATAGCCATGGACATTCTTGTCATTGATGTGCTAGATAAATGGGGGATGTTGTTGTCCGAAAAGTGGGCTACTACCTTGGGAGGATGGATCCAAATGGACTGGACTTATGCTACGATACCCGCATCAGAAGATTCATGGGTAAAGTTGTGTAATGAAAAGGAAAAGAAATATCATGTCGAAAACCCTAAGAAACCCTTAAATGAGTATGTTTACAACACTGATGATATTGAAACCTACACTTGCTATTCTACCTTTTTGGCTCCCCTTAAAGAAAAAATAAAAGATGAGAACGTAGATGAGATATGAAGGATGAACTTTGACGGTGCTCATTTCAGAGTTGGGAAAGGGGCAGGTGTTGTCATCACATCACCTAAAGGGAAAACCTTCAACTTTGCTTATAGATTGGAGTTTGAGGCGACTAATAATGTAGCCGAGTATGAGGCTCTTTTACTTGGGTTAGAAATGGCTAGAGACATGGGGATTAAGATACTAAACATTAAAGGTGGCTTTGATCTAATCATCCTCCAAGTAAAAGGTCAATTTGCATGCAAGTGTCAAAGACTAAAGAGGTATAGCAATGCAGTATGGGGTAGTATGGAATTTTTTGATGCTTTGAACATAGTTGCAATTCCTAGAGAGCATAATAGCATGGCAGATCAGTTGGCAGCAACAACATCAATCCTCCAACCCTCATAGGAACTGTTAGATGATGATAGTAAACTTGAGATGAACTTTAGACCATCAGTCCCAGACAATATGGAGCATTGGCAGTGTTGCCCACCTATTTCGACTAGGTGGCAACCTCATGTACATTGAAGATGTACATTATGTGCAGTTTGTACCTTGGAAAAATCTGAGGTTTTTTTACTTCTGCAGGGCAATTGCCCCTTTGTAAAACGAAATGTCCGCTCCCCTGCGTGGGAAAATTAATGTAATTATATGTGCTAGTGTGGGTCATATGATATGGATGCCATACCATGGAACTGGTTGTTAGGGAAGTCCCCTCATTGAGTGTTTTTTCTCTTTCCAATTAATCTTGTTGTTTAAACGATTTTAATTGGTTTGGTTTTTCACTCAAAATCCTCCAAAGTGGTGACGAACGTTCTACCAATCAAGTCCATGGGGTGGCTAAGGGTTCAAAATGTTGTTCATTACCATGCTAGACATTTGAATAGAGTCTTGCGGAGTTTCGTTATGTTGTTGTATTTTTATTTATTTTTCTAGTTAATTAATTTCACCCCTTGGTGGTTAATTAACTAAGTTTTGATGTAATAATGTAATTGCTCAAGCACTGGCATTTTGTAATAGGGGCTATGAATGCAAGGTAAATTGCTATGAAACCCCCTAAGCCACTGCTTTGAGTCCCATGTCTTTCTGATAAGGGGTTGACGAGATAGACCATTTTTGTCTAAGCAAGGTCTATTTTTCCTAGGGAATTAATTAATTTCCCTAAGTCAAAAATTCATATTATTTGATTTTGAAAGAAAAAATCAAATAAGGCCATGGTAATTAAGTTTGGGGGGTGGCTAAGCATAGCCAAAATTTCATTTAAATAAACCCCCCATGGTCAAAATAAATGTTTGAAGATCTCCTAAGTGGGGTGCCCCTCTTGTCTTAATAAAAGATAAAAAATAAAATATTTAAAGTAAAAAGATTAAAAAATTAAAGATAAAAAATTAAAAAATTAAATATTAGATTAAAAATTAAAATTAAAATAAAAGATTAAATATATAAAATAAAAATAAATAAATAAAAGATAAAAGATGAAAAAATAAAAGAATAGAAAGATAGAAATTTTAAAAATAAAAGATATAAAATAAAATAATAAAATATAAAAAGTAAAAGAATAAAAAGATAGAAATTTTAAAAATAAAAGATAAAAAATAAAAGATTAAATAAAATATAAAAAGTAAAAGATAAAAATAAAAACAATAAAAAATTACAATAATAAAATTAAAATTTGAGTCAAAAGGGGGCCTCACTTGAGTTATGGAAACCCTAGATCTAAGGGTTAAGCTTTATTGTGACATGGATCTATCTTTTTGACCATTGATTTGAAAATGCACCCTTGCTTATGATTGGTGGATGGCTTGCAAAGTCAACAAACCTAGATCTAGTGGTGGAGATCTAATCTTGGCCATTGATTTTCAAGGGGTTGGGGTTGCTCCTCAACTATATAATGAGGGTCTTATTCCCTCATTTCATAACAACTTCTCTCAGGCTATTGTTATGCTGCTGAAATCTTTCCTTATTCTCTTCTCATATTCTTTCAAGCATTTGGCCCAAGCCTTTGCTATTGTTGTATTGAATCTTGCCCTAGTTGGGCTATAATAGAAGAAAGCTTTGGAGGGATATTGTGCCGTCATGTTCATTTCATGCTTGGATTAGTGAGGTAACCTTGTAAATTTTCAATTATTGTTGTACTTGTTTAGTTTGGAAGCTCTCCACAAAGTATTTTGTAGAGAGACTTGTAGGTAGAAGTATTTCTATCTTCATTTGTGAGTAGATTAGTAAGATTCTACAAAGTATTTTGTAGGATTTATTTTTGTGCTCATCTCCTTGCTTGCTTGTGCAGCTCTAATAGATTTGTTTTGCAGGGATCCAAAGCTAAGAAAGGCTCCTCCAATGGTTTCCTTTTTCAAAATTTCATTTTCGGCCATTTTTCTTTTCCTATCCTGAAACTGGGTTTTATTCACTGTATAGTGAATATAACCCTTGTTTTAGGGCCCTCATCCATTATATATTAGTATAAGGTTTTAATTCTGCTGTTTATATGTCATTTTCAGCCTAAAAACATTCACTTTTAACCATTAAAATTTCAGTCTTTCCATTTTTTAAAGTTAAGATTTTTCTGTAAATTTTCTGGGTTTTACACTAATTTATTCTAACTTTCTGTTTTAGTTTTCTGCAGTAATTTCCTGCAAGCAAACTTGCTGTTTTTTTGCAGGTTTATGCACAGAAAGAGGGGGTTATGCTACCCTAAATTGCCCAGAAAAAACCTAGAAAAATTTGGTCCAAAAGGGGACCCCAAAAACCACTTCTTCTCTTCTCTTCTAAAGGATTGTAAACCCCAAATGAGAAGTTCTCTTTGGGGTATTCTCTGCTGTAAATTTGTGTATAAGTAGTTGCTTAGAGTTAGTTTTTTATTTGCAAGTTTTATTTCTGTTTACCCACCTGTCTTTGTGACAGACCACCATCTCTGTCACAGAGATTGTTGTGAGGTTAGGATAACTGGTTTTATTTTCGGTTACCCACTATCTCTGTGACAGACCACCATCTTTGTCACAGAGATTGCTGTGCGGTTAGGCATTGCTTTAGCTAGTTACAGTTTCTTTCAAGTTTCAGTAATTTTAAATTTTCTGTTAAAGGAGTAACCATACAACCCACCTATCCGGTGTATCCTCTGTCCACTTGTCATCTCCCTTTAGGGACTTCAAGTTGGATACGAAAAGTAGGAGAAGTGGGGGCTTAGCTTAGTTAAAACAACTTTCTTTTTTTTACTACAATCAACACATTTTATTTTCTAAGTCCAAGATCAAGTACCAGCGCCTCCCAGAAGGGATACCGCTTGGTTGATCTTGTTGATAGTTTAAAATAAACTTTGTATGCTAATCATCAAGATTAAAATTTACCCCTAAAATTAACCAACAACAACTTCACTATTTCCTGTTCCTCTACTCGGTTATCACCCTTCGGGGTACTCGCGAGATACGACAGGGGATAGAGAAGTCTTAGTTTAATAGGCATCCATGTAGCTGTTTTTTTTGTTAACTAAAAACAGTGACTCGGAAGCGACTTGGGGTAGTAGACTGTGGGGGGTCTCTAGGCGTTTTACGTCATCCTTGTTGAGCACCGGGCCATTGGGGTTTGACCTGTGAGCTATGGGTGGGCTTTGTTCCCACTTTGTTGAGCGCAACAGCATTCCCTCTTTGACTTGAGAAATACTGGATTGGGGTAGTCACACCACCGGTTCGAAAACTAAATTTCAAGAGAAAAAACCTTAATAAAATTTACCTAAAACAAACCAAGAGACATTGCAAAACCGGTCCTATAACATTTTTTCATTTTAGCACACTTCCACTCCAGTATTGCACTCCAACACTTCACTTTCAGTCTCATTTATCTTTCAGTTTCATTTACTTTCAGTTCTGCAATTGTTTATGTGGTGAATGCTTAGCATTTGTTTAATTGCTTCAAGTAATTCAACTTAAAAGTCTTTCTTTTTTCATTTACTGTTGGTTTGATAAATTTCATTTAAGGCATTTTCCTCCTGCTATCGCTTGTCTATAACTTGTAAATCTGGTTCATATTTGTTTAAACTGTAACTATTTTACTTGATTTGTTTATACTGACAAATTTAGATCATCTGTACATTGCTTAGATAGCTCGATTCATTATTGTATCATTTATTTGTTTATTCATCTCATTTGTTAGACAACTTAACCTGTGGGATAATTAACTTAGACTGCATCCATTGAAAGTTGCATTCTCTGACTCCATTCTTTAGGCACTGGTTATAAATAAAAGGATTGACTGTCATTTAAATATTGCATCTTGCATTGGTTTGACTGTCATCTATCAAAAGCTTAGCCTCAATCGTAATAAAAGATCCCTTTAATTAATTTGTAATTAATTAATAAATCTGGAACTTAGTCTTCCGTAGGGACTTCCCCCCTTGGCTCTGTTGGGATCTTGCCTAAACGGAGGAGTTGTGGACTGTGGTGACAGTGGTCCCCAGCGCTCGCTTGCCCCCAAGGACACACATAGCAGGTTGTGACTTTCCTGTGTCTTAAAGTGTGAATTAGGCGGCAACATCTTTGCTGCCGTTGCCGGGGACAAGTCTTTTGTCCTTGGTCTTGACATTAATTAAATAATTTTAGATCTAATTCTTTAATTCTTCTAATTTAATTCGTTTTTAAAGTGTTAATAAATTTTTTGAAATAACCTTAATTTTTCTTTCTTTCTTTCTTTCTCTTTTTTACCCATATTAGAAGTTTACTTGTTCTCCAGGTGGCGACTCCACTTTAAGATATATAGTAAGGTATTCTACCTGGAGCCCTTTGGTTTGCTTAGCTCCTTCTTAGATCCTGAAAAGGCTTTTAGAGGAAGTTAAACAAACTTGCTCCCTGTAGAATCTTTACAAGTCTTGGAGAAGAAGCCAATTTCTAATATGCCTTTGTGGTTTATCTAAGTAAACCAACCTGAACAATGAATAATTATTATAGACCATGTGATTTCTCTAAAATTGTTGGTTACCCTCATGAAGTTCCAGAAAAAGCCATAGATAAGTTGCCTTCTTTTCAAGGAGACAATGTTGCAAGTGCTAAAGCCCACATCAGAAATTTCAATTTATGTATTGCAAGATGGTGTATGGCACACAATCATGAGGATGTGAAGATGAAACTCTTTGTTTTGTCCTTAGAGGAAGAGGCCATTGATTGGTTTATGGAACATGATGATAACAAGTTTAAAGACCTTAAGGGAATCATTGAAGCTTTTAATGATAAATGGGGAGATAAGAAGGATCACCATTCCTTGTTAACTGCCTTGCACTCTAGCCATAAGGAAGATAATGAAACAGTGGAAGGATTTAACAGAAGATTTAATGAATTGGTTAAGAGTCTCCCTCAAGATATTAAGCCTCCTGAAAAGGCCATCTTAATTTTCTACATTCAAGCTTTTGAAGGGGAAATGAGATACCAGCTAAGGGATAAAGAGTGAGCCTACAAATGTTAGGGAGGCACAAGACAAAGCTATTAAAATAGATAAGAATATGTAAGATTTAGGGAAATCAAATGTTCTTGGGTTTTCAAAGGAAGTTAAGAAAGTTCAAAACCAAGAACCTCAAAGTGACTCCATAGATAAGCTCACCCAATTGATTAAACAAATGGAATTGAATCATGCTAATCAGATAGCTGCCATGCAGGCAAACCAGACAGCATTACAAAATAAGATAGTTGCCATGGAAGAAGATAAAGGTAATAATCATAAGCCAAATGATAGATGGCAAAAGGGTCTCCCTAAAGGACCCCCTTACCAAGAACAAGAAAGACCTCCAGAGCCTATGGAAGCAAACAATTGGTTTGATGATCCAGTAATCCCTTACTGTAGGGCTTGTGATGATTCACATGAGGAAGGGACTTGTCCCATTTTCTTTCAGATTATAAAGAAAAAGTTAGCAGGCAGAGAAAGAATGTAACGGGTTAATATGGTTGGTCATGAATGTGTGTTTGACAATAATGAGGATTAATTGGATTCAATAGAAGATAGTAAGGACATGGTTTGCATGACTATAAATATGGACAAAGTAGAAGAAACATGTGACCATGAATTTACCCCTAACCAAAGTGTATTTTCAAGTAATAATTTGAGTATAGATTTAGAGGGTTGGATCAATAATGTAAAGGTATCAGTTCCTGTAGCAGAGAATGTAAAGGTTCCAGCCCAAAAGGATAAGCCACCCAAGGCTTTAGTAAGTTCTCCTCAAGTTAGTGAAGTGTCAGATCATTTTCAGAATGTTTTAGAAGAAAAGACAGTCGAGGCATGCCAGAATGAATCAATGTTTTTTCAGAATGTGGACAGTGTACATAGTGTAAAGGATCATGTTATTTTTGTTAGCTTCTCGGAAGATATAAAGGATGGAATCAGGATTAAGGAAGTTAACAAAATATGGCATGAGCAGTTTTTTGATAGTGCGGACTTTTGGCAAATTTTCAAAGATGTGAGGCACTATCAAAGTCACAAGAAACAGGAAAGGGTCAAACGAGCCACAAATTAGGTTTTTCTTCAAAAAGATAAATACTTGGTGTCCTAAGGGACACTCTCTGTAATGTATCTCTAACCTTTTTTCTTGCATTCTTTTAACAATTTTGTATTATTTCATTCTTTGAAATTATTTATGCATATATGTATGATCATTGTGTAGTCATTTCATTTATTCATTATTGATTATTTACTGGTTTCTAAATGAGGACTTATGTTGGTTATTGGTGAGAATTTGTGGTTGTAGAGTCTGGAGTTCTCGTATGCTCTCTGATGATCGAACACACGTCTCCAAGTTGGAGCCAGCTGTTGCCCACCTATTTCGACTAGGTGGCAACCTCATGTACATTGAAGATGTATATTATGTGCAGTTTGTACCTTGGAAAAATCTGAAGATTTTTCACTTCTGCAGGGCAATTGCCCCTTTGTAAAACGAAATGTTCGCGCCCCTGCGTGGGAAAATTAATGTAATTATATGTGCTAGTGTGGGTCATATGTTATGGATGCCATACCATGGAACTGGTTGTTAGGGAAATCCCCTCATCGAGTGTTTTTTCCCTTTCCAATTAATCTTGTTGTTTAAACGATTTTAATTGGTTTGGTTTTTCACTCAAAATCCTCCAAAGTGGTGACGAGCGTTCTACCAATCAAGTCCATGGGGTGGCTAAGGGTTCAAAATGTTGTTCATGACCATGCTAGACATTTGAATAGAGTCTTGCGGAGTTTCATTATGTTGTATTTTTATTTAGTTTTCTAGTTAATTAATTTCACCCCTTGGTGGTTAATTAACTAAGTTTTGATGTAATAATGTAATTGCTCAAGCACTGGCATTTTGTAATAGGGGCTAT
>LPNX010429950.1:0-11420 GCA_001517045.1 Pseudotsuga menziesii
TCGCCATCAACATTTAACTTAGTCTTATAAATCCATTTGACACCAATACAATTTTTATCATTAGGAATATCTACAAGATCCCAAGTATTATTTCTTTCTAAGGCATCAAATTCTTCATCCACTACTTTTATCCAAACATCCTTTTTAACAGCCTTATCAAAATCTACATGACCACATGCTATAAATGCAATATTTGAAACTTGATCTACTTCTTCATTTTGATCATACAGTTCTCTTAAAATTCTAGTACTCTGACCTATGACTCTATTTCTTAATGATGCTAATGTAGGATTTAATTCATTGCTTACCTCTGATCCTGTTCTTTGTCATACACCAATATTTGATGGTTCACCATGTTCATGAATTCTGAGCGTTTTGATGGATGTTCTTACTGATGGTGTATGAGGAGTTATTTGTCCTCCATGTATGCCCTATTATTATTCTTCTTCATCTTCTATTTGATTTGTAACAACGTCCGTGTAATGTCCCAAAAATTTGAAAAAAAAAATATTAGGCTAGTCATTTACCTCCCGAGATGGACATTATTTAACTTTGCGGAATGTGTCGTACTTTGTTTGATGTACTGAATGTCGTAAGTTTTTCTTACATCCTACTTTCATATTTTTCAGATGTGTTTATTAATGTAATACTTATGTTGTCATGATTTTGATTACTATCTTGATCTATGGTTACATATTTACATGTATGTTATTTTTTTTTATTACGTACTCATTGGTTATAACATTTGATTACTGTCGTACAAAAAATTCCGACTTAACTTGTTATTGAAAAAGGGGTGGAATGGCGGGAATATTTTCCCTTGTAAACACCTAAGAGGTAATTTTTTTCTACTTGTCACATCAAGCTTACTTAGTTCTTACGAACTAATGCATTTCTTTCCTTTTTGCGTGCATGTGCACTTGGCGACGGAAACAACATATAAGAGCTAAACATGCCATGTTGTATGTTTCATCATTAGCACTCAGATTTACAGATCTATCCTAGTGACAATATGATGGTTGTTATATGATATTTATAGCAGGATGAATGGTTTACTATCCTATGTTGCACAGGTTGTATTTGTTATTCTTACAGACTCTATGATAGTGACTTGGTCACTACAACACTTATTATTTACGTGGCACATACTTACTATGGTAATAACACTTGGTATTTTGGTTTGTGTATTAATATGGTCTTGGTGTATTAATTTAAAACTTTGTAATATCCCTTCCATGGAATATTTCATATGTCATGGACTATGGCTAATCCTTATGCGTTCGATACTCATGTTGGACAATATGCAATGCACGTTGGTTGGGCATGGTTTAATTTTTGGGAATGAACTATACACTAAGGAAATTGAAATGTGTTAATGGAGGCTAGGGTGGCGACATTAATTCTTATCGCTATGCATGTGCATCAAGCTTAGGGCTTGGGCTCATGCGTTGGTTTGGATCATTTTTAGTAGGGATGCGTGAGATATACCTCTGTGCTGTGTATTGGAGTGGACCTTGGAAGGTGAGATGTGGCGAAAGGTATGTGTTCCACACTAGTTTAACAACGTTGTTTTGGTTGGTTCAGTTTGGGTTCAAAACATACTCCTTATTGTGGCCCTCTTCTGTGTTTGTAGGTGTAGGGTTTGAACAGGAGAGGTCATGGGTCTTCTGCGGGAATGCCATACCCATTACGGATAAGCCCCACTGTACAAGTCTTAAAACTTGTCCCCCTCTTGCATGGTTGTTGTGACAGAGTTTTAAAACTTTTCATGGTTTGAATGTTTGGTTCTAGTTTCGATGGCTGCATTTTGGGGAAACAAGTGTCTATATAATGGAATGTAAGGCGTCAAGGATGCGTGTAATGACTTGGAATTTTGTTGGGTTTTAGTTCCTTTGGAATGGTACTATTGTTTCGGGTTTTATGAATGGAAACTATGTGTAGCAATGTGGCTTGGGAAGACTTGACAAGCTTGTTGTATTGTAATTTTGGTTAAGTTCTTGGTAATGGTGTAAGGCTGAGGTTAAATGACTGAGTAATTCCTTAATGGTTTTGATAATGATTGTGTTTATATATTGACAATATTTTAATACTATGTCTATTTTTTGGTTAGAACTCTTCTTCATTGGACTCTGTGGATTTGCAATTCTTTATTCATGTTATTATATGGAAAAATGTTGACATCATTGTGGGATTTGGGAGCCATGTCGTATGTGGCATTGGCATTTCCCGCCATTAGAGCTGTGACTGTGTGTTGGATAAATGAATTATTGTTTTTATGGTTGAAACTTGTTTATGGTTAATCCTTTGTATTAGATTGTAAGAGCCGTGATAGGGGTGTAACCTTTCGACAGGTGTCATTTCTATTCGCATAGTGTATATAGGGGTGTGTTTAATGTTTAAGTGATTTTTTATGATTAGGGTTGAGTGTCATAGTTACAGTATGTAAATTTTTAATTGGGTATTTCGACCACTGTGTAGAGATTATATGTATTTGATTCATGGTCCTTTAATTTATAATAGCATGGATTAAGTTGAAACTCTAGCGTGTGGTATAAAATAACAACGAATCCTACAGGATTCAATATGGTGACTTGTAAATAAAATGACTCAACAAGAATTGATCCTCGATTGTTATGTTTGTTAAATATTATTATTGTAAGGGTTGATTTGGGCATATAATCGTTCACATGAATTGATCCTGCGACCTCTGTGTATTTATGCTATGTTTTTATAAGAGGGTTGTGCATAGTATTATGGTTGAATTATTATGAATCGATCATGTGATCTATTGGTTAATTAGACTATGTTTTAGTTAGTTTTGTATATAACGTTATCGTTAATTGTATTAAGAATATGATGGATTTATTATGTTGGTAGTTCCTTTACTACATACGATTTTCATGGGTGTAGTTGGTATAATAATTATATGGTTTGATTTAATGTGGATTCTTAATTATATATAGCATAAATCTCATACCATTAAAGGGTCTTGATATCTTAACTGTAGATTTGGTTTTAGGGTTTATTTTCTAGATGTGGAAATAAATCATTTATAATGTTGTGTATTTAGATGGTAGCTTCAGACCACTAGAGGTCTCGATAGCTTGTCTATTTGTCATTTTAATTTGTTATTTTATTTAATTATGTTTATACCTAATGATGGAAATTATTTGTTTCTTAGGTTAGGGTTTATTATACTTTAATTAAATGTATTTTAAAATTATATTCAGTTTATAGCTTAACCTTAATTAGTCTTTTACTCCTAAGTATATTTATGTTGGCAATATGAAATCTTCCAATAGAGTTCATAGGTAAAATAAACATATAGACTCTACTTAGGGCAATTTTTAGGTCTTAGGGAAAACATGTTTAAGCTATGAAATAAAATGCAGAAATAAATTGAAAGGACAACACCCTTGAATGTCTTTAAGACAGAAATACATTTCAACCTAGGTTTTAGAGATAATACATAAAATATTCTAAACCAGAAATAAATTGCAGACATAGGGTTAGAAATTTAACATAAACCCTTTAATTATTCTATAAAGAAATATATTAGATAATGTAATTGAAAAACATCAAGACCTCATACCTGTATGGTGAAGCTATTCCAATGGCTGAAAACCTACACACTTAAATACCCAACATTAACAATTCACAGACATATATAACCTCTATATAGATGACCAAATCACTTGGGAACAAACATGTTCCACCCAACCGTGACCTGGAACCATTCCAGGTTTTAATCCAGATCCCCTCGATTTGGTTCCAACATGAAAGTAGCTTAGAGCTCCTAAGATAAGGCTTCCCTAACTAGGATATCAAGTATGAATCAGTTCTACTTTTTCCTCTTAGGAAAATGTTCTCCAAGAACTCTCTTGAGAATGATCAGGCAGAATAATGATTCCAAAAACATGAAAGATATCCCCAAGCCTCTCTTTGGCTTGGGACTTTATAGACAGACTTTTCAGTCAAAGGGGAAGTTAAATCAATAATCATTTGATTTATGGATTTAACCCTTTTATTCAATTTAGGTACTTTAAATAATTAACTTAAGAAATTTGAACTAGTTCCTTATTGGACTTTTATAGGTATTATAATATTTAATTTTCTTTTAGTAATACTAATAATAGATGGAGCCTTTCCTTCTTTCTTACATTACTAATATTATTACTATCCTTACCATTTATACATGCCATGTGTAAAATATATAATAATTTATATATTATTTGTTAACATTTGTTTTTAGGTATCATATATTATGATCCCTAAACTTATGACACTTTCTTCATTAAGGCCATCAGGTAGGTAGTTAAGTCTACTAGGCTAGGAAACTCTGAACATCCTTGCATGTTGGATTCCCTCATATAATATTGTAGTTCTTTAATCTTCAGTACTTGATGAGATAGATGAATTCAAGATTTCATTTAATCACTTATAAATAAGTCATATGAGATCAATATTTTAATCGAGTCATTTTCACTTGAAATCATTAATTCTTTTCAATAACTCCTAGTGCTTATCCATAGCCCATACTCAACACTAAAAACTGTTAGTTTTTCATCACATTTAAGCTAGCATTATGATCTTAGGATTTTTTTCACTGAGAGAATAACAAGCACAGCAATAAAACACAAGCACATCACAAGAGACAAGAGACACAAAGAGTTTTCCTCGGGGAAACCATAAAGGAGAAAACCCCGTAACTTCCTCTAAGATAGAATCAACACCAAACAGTAAGAGGTCTCCCAAAACAGCAGTAATATTCTGTCTTCTGTCTAGTCCCAAAATTTCCTTCTCCAGTAGTGCGCCACACTTGGGAGAGCAAGTGATGTATTTCTCGAGTGATAAATAGAGAGACTCTCAATCTCTATTTATATTCATCCGTTCACTTGAATTGCCTTTTCACACATAGGCTCAACCTAATAATTACTACTCGAGCCTACACCTTAATTAGTGTATAATAACTCAAGTGCCCTGAAACTGTGGGGACTTACCTAATGACTTGATTACATTATTAATCCTCCTGATCAGAACATCGGGGCATGACCACATGACTCAAATACATAATAGAGACATCCCGGAATAAACATCGGGTTACAATATATAAGATAAATAGAAGAATACATTCTGAAGTTACATATACATCAACACTCCCTCTTAACTAGGAAGGTATTCTTTCAACACAATTTTCAGCACTGGTCTTCTTCTCTGTATCAACTGGATCATTTCATCTTCAAGTCATCATCATATATGGATCATCTCTCGATCTGGATCATCATCGAACATCATCACTAGATATGGATCATCTCTCGATCTGGATCATCATCACTGAACTGGATCTGGATCATCACTCGATCTGGATCAACACTGGTGTTATCTCATGATTCTTCTCGTCATAGGAAGTTCTACAGAGCCAGCCCTTTTTCATGCTGGTTGTAGGCCTGCCTTCATGTAGGTCTTTTCCCAGCACTTACATATGACCTGCTCGTCAGAAAGGCACTCACATCTGATCATGTAGTAAACTACAATCCCATCAGAAAGGCCCAGCACTCACATTCACCAGCATGATAGGACACACCTACTATCATCTGTGAAATGGCTCAGCACTTACAACCACCAGCATGATAGGACACACCTACTATCATCTATGGAAAGGCACAGTGCTCACATCCACCAGCATGGTAGGAAACACCTACTACCATCTGTGGAAAGGCTCAGCACTTACAATCACCAGCATGGTAGGACACACCTACTACCATCTGTGAAAAGGATCTGCACTTAGAATCACCAGCATGGTAGGACACACCTACTACCATCTATGAAAAGGAACTGCACTTATAGTCACCAGCATGATAGGACACACCTACTATCATCTGTGAAATGGCACAGCACTTACAGTCACCAGCATGATAGAACACACTTACTATCATCTGTGACAAGGCTCAGCACTTACATCCATCCAGGCGGGAACACATCCTGCTCACAATGATGGAAGGGCATGCACTCATATTTTATCATGAGGGGAACACATCCCAACAATCATATCAGAATGGCCCCCAGTCCTCCTCGACTGAGCTACCTGGTAACTGACCAGGTGCCTCCATTCTCCTAAAGAATGGAAATTCCACTTACATCCGACCTGCTCGTCGGAATGGCCAACACTCACATCTGACATGGAAGGAACTTAATCCTTTAGCCATGAATAGAATGATTCAACCCTTACATTTGATCAAGTGGGAACACATCCCTCTATCACATCAGAATGGCTACTCAGTTCTTACACTGAGTGTTCCTGGTAACTGACCAGGTGCCTCCATTCCCAGAATGGCAATTGATCTTACATCTGTCCTGCTCGACAGAATGGGTAGCACTCATATCTAACATGGAAGGGAGAAACCCTACCACCATGTTAGAATGGCTTAGCCCTTATATCTGACCTACTCGTCAGAATGGCTATGGATCTCAGCACTCATATCTGACATGGAAGGAACCAATCCTCTCACCATGACAGAATGGCTCAGCCCTTACATCTGACCATGGAAGGAACCAATCCTCTCACCATGTCAGAATGGCTATGGGTCTCATCACTTTCTCTGGGAGGAAGCCTTGATCTGGAGAACACCAAGTCTCTCTCTAAAGTACTCAAACTTCAGCCTAGCCAATGGCTTCGTCAATACTTTAGCTATCTGTTCCTCCATCGCAACATACAGGAGCTTCACTGCTCCTCTCTGCACCATATCCCTGATATAGTGATACTTGATCTCGATATGCTTCTACTTTTCATGAAACACTGGATTCTATGACAACTTCACGCAACTCTAGTTGTCACAATGTATACAAGTAGCATCTAACTGGAGATCAAATATATCAGACAATAGCTTCCGCAGCCATACTGCCTCACAACTAGCTGAACAAGCTGTGACATACTCTACTTCAGCCATACTCAGTGCCACACAGGATTGCTTCCTGCTAAACCAAGAGATCACACCTGATCCCATACTGAAGCAACATCCCAAATTACTCTTCCTGTTGATGGCACTTCCTGCCCAATCTGAATCAACATAACCTTCCAGGTTAATCTTCTGATTCGCATCGTACTTGAGCCCATAATCAATTGTACCCTTCAGGTACCTCAGAATATGCTTTGCAGCTGTCAAGTGAACACTCCTCGGATCTATCAAGTACTGGCTCAAGGTGTTCACAGCAAAGAAAATGTCTGGTCTCGTGTTCGTTAGGTACATCAATGACCTAATCATCTGACGATACATCATAGCATCAACCGAATCTGACTAAGCATCACTCAATAGCTTCAGGTTCGATGCCATAGGTGTGGCCATCGCCTTGCAGTCCATCATCCCAAACCTCTTCAGGATCTCTACTGCATACTTCCCTTGTCTAAGGAAGATCCCATATGTACTCTGCAACACCTCCATACCTAGAACAGTAGTGCATCGACACATAACAGGAGCATCACTGGTATTCCACCTTCAACCTTGGATCAAAGGTTGGAATCCACTTCACTCTCAGTAAAGCCTTGAATCATCAATAATATTCCCATCATGTCGTACCATGTCGAACCTCTAGATCTTCTGCAATCACTCCCTCTGAAGCGGAGCATCATACTCCCTCTGTCTTCCGTACTCTATGCACTGAAACATTCTGTTCTAGAGTGACAAGCAGTATCCATCTAGGATCACTGGATACTAAGATCCTCTATCTTGAACTTCTTCAAAAGTTCATCTTTCACCCATTTGTGAGCTTGTCATCCTCTATCAACCTTGTAGCAAAGGTTAAGATATTCATCAAGCTCATCATGTATGTGTTATCCCATGGGTGTCTTCTGAAGTCGTACAAGGACTTCTTTCATTTGCACACATGATTATGCATGTCATGTGACTTCACTTCTATTAGCTATAAATGTTTCTTTGTAGACTATGCCTTCTCTTCATGAGAAGCCTCATGCTACGAATCTTGCTTTGTATCCCACGATATTTCCATCTACTGCATGATGGAACTATGAACTTCTCTTCAGGTCTCGATACTACGCCCAGACATCATTGTTCTTGAACTGATCTTCCCTTTCTTCTTGGTGGCTAGAAGGTTCTGCATCAATGATGTCACTGCACTCATCATATTATTCTTTGTCTTTGAACTGTCGTTACTTGTTCTTCAGAACAAGTCTTCATTCTTCTTTGCTTGTAGGCGATTATGTATGTGATCTTTCCTACAAGTCAAATGTAATTGTATGGTTAGAAACATTTCATAAGGAAGATTTATACTGGAAAACACTTATGCATAAATATATGATCATGCAACTACTTTAGCCAATACAACATTCATCCATATCTCATTGAAACTTTCTAGATGCCTTCCATCTCTACAAGGACAACATTGAGATTGTGCACTAATCCAATATGTCAGCAAAGAGGTTTCATTCTAGACAAGTAGCAATGGAGAATTTGTATATCCCCATGAGCTACTTACCCATCACATGCATATTAGTAGTATTTTGTCATTAATGCAAACATCCTATCATGCATAATACAATAACTGAATATAAACAAATGCATAACAAAATAATATATTGAAATGACAATTGAATACTTATCTTTATTTGTTTCGAGGGTAGACTCCTTCTTGAGCCTTCAGCTTCATCATCTTCTTCATTCATAATAGCATCGTTTCTTACCCAAAAGCTAAGGTGGATAAGAAGTTCTTCAAGAGTTGAGTTCTTCATATTCCTCATTGATTGAGGGATCTTCTTTTGGATGGCGATATCTTGATCTTCTATTGCACCCCTCTTCTCTTCTCTTCTTATGATTCAAGCTTCTTCTTCTTCCCAAATTTTGATGAAAGTAATCACTTCCTTCTGGAACACATTCCTTGAATGAATTCCACGATCCTGGGAGGCCATTCAAGGTGGCCATCATCACTTCTGCATTCTTCACTTTTTCTTTTACCGCTTCAATTTGTTCTTGATTTGAGAAACTCTTATGACTCCATGGTCTCTGCATTCTAGATCTTCACATTCTTCAACTGGATTGTTTAGGTCATATTCTGATTTTTGTTCTTCCCTTCAAATGGCTTGAAATTCTGTTCTTCCATTCTGCAACCCCATTCTGTTGTGGATTATAAGGAGTTGACAACTCCCTCTTAATCCATGCTTCTTTGCATAGCTCTTTGAATTCATTCGAAGTGAATTCTCCACCATTATCTGATCAAATGGTCTTGATCTTGTTTTCAGTATGGTTCTTGATCAAGGCTTTGAATTCCTTGAACTTGTTGAACATTTCATCTTTGATTTTCTTAAAGTAAATCCATATCTTTCTAGAAAAATCATCAATAAAAGAAACATAGTATGCATACCCGCTTAGTGAGTTTGATGACATTGGACTGCATACATCGGAGTGGATGATTTCTAGAATGCCTTTGACTTTGCTTTTGCTACTAGGAAATGTCTTCTTTGTATTCTTCCCTTTCAAACATCCTTTACAAAATCCATCATGCTTTGTTTGGAATGCAATAGGTAGTGCTCTGTAGTGCACATGTGCAAGCCTTCTATGCCAAAGCTCATTTGGCTCTACCATATCATGGATCAAGGCTTGTTCTGGATGACCCTTCAATTTGTACAAGCCTCCTTCTTGTTCTCCAATCACTACCGCATCATCAATTTTCTTTCCTTTTGGCCACATGATGACTTGACCATCGATGAATGCAACCCACATTCCTATTGCATCCAAGGCTGAAATGGATAGAAGATTCTTCTTAAGTCCTGGAACAAACAATACTTCTTTCATTGTTAGAGACTTACCAGATTCTAGCTTGTATGAAGATCCCCCACTACCTTTTATTGGATATTGGTAGTCAGCTCCTAGTTTCACCTTGTGAGGTGATTCATGTCTGACAGTCTTACAAAGGATTCCTTGAATCCCGTCATATGTTTGGAAGCCCCACTATCTATAAGCCAATCATCATTTCCATGAATAATGTTACCTGTGAGAGCTGATATCAGAACATATTCATCCTCGCTTGAAGAATCTTAACTTTCATATATGGATCTCTTTCTGGATGGTTCATCATCCTCTGTAGCATGAGCATGATGTCTTCTTTGGCCTCGTCTCCCTCTGAAACTGGAACCTCTATACTCATGTAGGTGTCCAATCCAGTTTCTTTAGAGAGATCAAATACTTCTATGCTTGGAAGTTGTCAACTTCACCAAGCTGATCATCAAGCTATTGTGATAGATCATATTGAAATTAGAACCTCAAATGGAAATACAAAAGATTAGATCTTACCGATTTGAGGTGTTCGTCCTTGTCCTGGAGTTCCCTGATCTAGGGTTTGTCGTAGAAACCCTAATTTTCAAAACTTGGAAAATTTCAGATCTGATTGGACAAATAGATAGATCTCTTCAATTGGAGCTGTCCAATGTACTACTTTTCTGAAAACAGTGGAGGGAAGCTCCTGAAACAGGAAGCCCTAATTTACTGATTTCGTCTGCAGAAATTCCTGTTACTGTTTCTATGATATATCCTAAATTACTAATCCTATGCATATGAAATTTCGCACTAGGGTAACCTCACATGTTCCTGATCCAACACCATGGGTTTCATCAGCATTGGTTTCACCATTTTGTATTTATGATCCTTTTCCCAAGGTCACCTATTACAGGACTGTTCCGAATAGCGAAGTTGTATGGAATTCCATGTGTTGCTGGTTCATCTTATGAGTTTGATATTTAGATCACTGAAATGATAGTCTATTCCCTTTCTAGAACATCTTCAGGAATTCCATTTGGACCTTTGTAGCTCAAGATATTGCAGATCTCCCCAGATGTCCTGTTCAATGATGAATTCTGGAAGAGGCTGGAACCCTAACGTGGAGAGATCATATCTCCTGGAGTACAATGAATCTGAGTCTGATTTTCAGACACAGGATTCATCAGGATTTTATATTCGGCCCTTTAAATTTTCAGATTTTGAGACTTCTCCAATCTCAGAATATAGCGACTGTACCAAAACTTAGCGGTTTTAGTATTTAGGGTTTCTCCTAGCTCAGGGTCAAACTAGGGTTTGACTTTCCTGGAGTTTTACCCAACCAAATTTCTTCATCCAGGTCTCTAAACTTCGGTTTTGATGAGGATAATAACCCTATGTTGGTCTCACTCAAAAATTCATCTTCTGTACAAATCCCTAATTTCCGCATCGAAGACTGAAAATGCTCGTAATCAAATTCCGCTTCGACAGAAAGATGCGCCCTTCAATGGGGAGTCATCTTATCATAATTTTACTGAAAATCTGTGGAGGAAGATCTAAAAAATAGGAATCCCTAGTTCCTGTAGCTGCACAATGTCTTCTTCTCAGGTTAGCTCTGATACCATGTTAGTTTTTCATCACATTTAAGCTAGCATTATG
>LPNX010429950.1:11620-72712 GCA_001517045.1 Pseudotsuga menziesii
AAACAAGGAGTTACAAATATAGAGCAATTCCAGAGCTTTTCACTCAACAATAATGCTAGGATGTACTTGTAAGATACACCTAGGGATACAATTCCAAAGGATATGATGTTCTAGAGATTATGCTCAACATCAACTTGGAAGGATCCAGGGCATATTCCCAACACTTCCAATTTATCTTTTCATGTGCTTCTTAGCTTCTTTCTCAGCATAAATATTTCCATATCTCATGTGTTTCAGAGCTTTTCACTCAACACAATCATAAACAGTCATATGCTCTAGAGCTTCTCACTTAACAAAACATAAACACCCATGTTCTCCAAATATCCTCGCTCAACAAAAAACATATTAAATACTCATGTGCTCCCGTGCTTCTCGCTCAACACAAAACATCTCATCAATCATGTGCTTCAAGGTCCACTCCCAACACCTAAAATCATACATAAAACATATGTAACTGAATTACACCCAATATATCAAACAAATCATCATGTTCATATCTAGTGGGGTCCTAGACCCAATATATCAAAATAAAACATAAAATTAACATCATAATCAATGGGGCTTATTCCCATAAGTGTTAGGTCAATAATTGATATATTACAGTCCTTTACAATTAGCTTATCAATGATCCCATCCCATGCTTCTTTTTCCTTAAACAATACATCTCTTCTAATGACATACTTCTTGGTGAAGGGATTATACAGTCTGTATGCTTTAGATACTTCACTATATCTAACAAAAATACATTTCTAACTTCTGTCTTATAACTTTCTCCTCATCTCTTCAGGTACATGTGCATAAGCTACACAACAAAAAATTCTTAAATTAGATATGCTGCTACACTTACCACTCCATGCTTGCTCAGGATCTCGACCCTTCACACTCTTCATGGGGCTTCTATTAAGAATGTATACTAAAAAATTAACAACGTCCCCCCAATGTTCATTTGGAAGATGCTTCTCCTTCATCATACTTTGAGCCATGTTCATAACGGTTCAATTCTTTCTCTCTGCTACTCTATTTTGATGTGGAGTGTAAGGAGCAGTAAACTATATTTTAATTCCATAATATTGACAGAATTCCATAAATTCATTTGACATATACACACCTTCTCTATCTGATCTCAAGACTTTAATAAATCTGTCACTCTCCTTTTTAGCCATAGCTTTAAAACTTTTAAACACATCAAACAATTAAGATTTATGTTTCAAAAAATACACCTAATTTTTTCGACTATAATCATCAATGAAAGTCATAAAATAAACATTACCAGTCAAAGAAGGTGTTTGCATTGGTCCACACAAATCTATGTGTACCAGCTCTAATGGTGCCTTTTCTCTGTATGAAACTCCAAGAATGAATTTCTCTCTATGATGCTTTCCCAATATGCAACTCTCACATTAGGCTGTTGGCTGCTCAAGACTACCCTATATAAAATCTAAACCACCAAAATGTAAATGGCCATACCTCAAATTCCATAACCATGATTGATCTAAAATCTTAGTTTTATATGCATTCAAAGAGTTAGTCAAATCATTTCTCATAATCAGCAAAAACATTCTATTGTTTGTCATCTACTCTGGCAATCAATTGTTTACTTAGATATTTATCATAAATAGTACATACCTTGTTCTTAAATAACACTATGTATTCTTTCTCTAGCAATTTTCCAACACTTAATAAATTACACATTAAACCAGAAACATAATAAACATCATGAATTGTTCTTCTTTTACCATTCTTCTCATACACAACAATCACACGTTTACCATTAACGTTTACCTTATTGTCATTACCTAACTTCACTTTAGACTGAATTCTTGTATCTATACTTGAAAATAATTCATTATTTCCAGTCATGTGGTTGCTGCATGCGATGTCCAAAAACCATATATCTTTTGAACTTTCCTCGGTGTCATTACAAGTAAAAAATATAGGATTATGTTCAATTTCAGTCTCCTCTGTAATGCGTGTAGACAATTTACTAGCATCTTCTTGCTTCTTCAAACACTTGTTAGCAAAATGTCCAAATTTATTACAGTAAAAAAATTGAACTTTAGATCTGTCATACCTTTGATTTCTTGGTTGCCCTACACTACTTGTACTCCCCCTTATGCTAGGAGTACTCTATTGTAAATTCTCTTCAGATCTAGAATTATTTTTGTTGTCACTATGATCAACACTTTGTCCTCCTTTTCCTCTATTACTAGATCTTCCTCCACCTCTACCTCTAGTAACATGTAACTGAGATTTACAATCATTTTCTAATGGAGTCTCATCATACCTGTTCATTCTTGATTCATGAGCAATCAAAGAACCAGACATCTCATCAATGTGCATTTTTTTTAGATATTTAAATTCTTCATTTGGAATAACCACTACTTCAAACTTCTTTTGTAGACATCTCAACAATTTTTCAATCACATGCTGATCTGGGAGGCCTTCACTATACTGTAATAGCTAGTTTACAATGTTCATTACTTGTGTCATAAAATTATCAACAATCTCATTGTCCTTCATCTTTTGATTCTCAAAATCCCTTCTCAAGTTCTGCAACTTGTTACCACCTAAGTTGTACTTAGTGTTTTTTTATCAAGTGAGCCTAGTGAACCGAACAAAGATGATTTTTTCGAACTTTAGAAGACCTTTAAAATTGCTTCTAGGAGGTGCTTCCCTCTTGGGTGAACCAGAGCTTCCCAGAGGCTTCTCCCACCGCTGTGATTTTATTTTATCTTGTTACAAGATTGATGTAAGCCTTTGGATCCTAGATAAAAAGGACCAAAGTGAAATTTAGTTTTCTTATTAGGCTCTTTCGATCCCACTCCCCATCCCCCCAGGGGGGATCCATGTCCGTTTTGCTTTTTTTCTTTTTTCTGCTTTTTGTTTTCTTTTTTTTTGTTCTAGTTTAGTCTTGTCATGTAGGATTGTATACTTTGATAAAAAAAATTCATTATTCCATATTTTGAATGGAAAGTAATCATACTACTTACCCCATGACTTCCCTATTGACCCGAAATGGGAAAGAGATGCATGGTAGGACTAATTAGAAAACTTGTGATTTTCTTCTCTTTCCTTCTTATCATTAATTTACGTAAGTAATTGTTCTAAAATAAAACCCCTCATTCATTCCTCATTTGAGTTCCACTTCGACCGAAAGAGCTTCTTGGAGGGTTTTTCTTTCTAAGAAAACACATCACTAAAATTGACAAGACTCCGGTGTGTATGATTTGCACTTAGCTACGATTCATCTGATAAGTCAAGCTGCATCAAAATCAACATGAGTGACTATATTAATTATTTTTCACCTTCCCAAATTAACCACCATCAGGCAAAAATACAACGCCTCGATCAAACCGTAACGGTGGAAAAATACCCAAAGGAAGTGGGAACTCCTGAAGAGTGACCTCGAGGCGTCGATCTCTATTACACCTTCGGGGTATTATGAACACAGTCTTAGAGACTCCATTCAGCCCACACATTCCTTGTGAGTAGCTATGAAGGTTTATTTTTGGACATACTCCAAGTACCCCTCAGGTATATCTGGAGTCCCCTCCTCGCCTAATTTTAATCAACTCATATTTCACATTAACGTAAAACATACCAAGAGGAAATCACAAAACATTCACTCCAACGACATGCAAGTACATTGATTATTTCATGAATCCATTTCAAGGCACTCGCTATTTTCTTTCTATATATATATATATATATTGTGTCTTAGCATTGTGCTTTCATGTGCTCATTTTTTATCATTACATCTATGGTTGTTTATGGTTAAATTTCAAACTCCTAAGTAACTAATTTAGTTGAACATCACCACACTATATAATTTTTTCTTAGTAACTTAATAGGGTCTACCCCCCTTGTCTTCATTAGGAGTTGAGCATAAACAGAGGAGTCAAGAACAAGGTGACAACCTTGACTCGAGACTTGCCCCCGAGGACACACCGAGTGGCTTGAATATTTCTTCCACGTTCCCGCCTAGATGTGTGAAAGGAGGAAACACTTTTTGGCGTTGTTGCCGGAGATAAATATTTTTATTCTCAGAGTACTACTTTTGTTTTATTCCTTTTCGTTTTTGCTTTGTTTGATGAATGCTTAGAGTAGATCTTTAATTTTCATCTGGCGACTCCACTAATTTTTTTTAGTTTTTTATTTTTACAAAGAAAAGAAAAAAATATTTTTGTGAGAGTTCTTAAATGTATATTTTTATTCTGACATGGTGACTCCATTGAAGGGATAAAACCCTTGTTTCTCACAAAAATTTTTGAGATTGATTGTGTGTAGGTGATCCCACGTAACAGTAAATTTTAAAGCTCAACTCCATTTTCCAGTTCCATACATTCTCTATGATCAATTATTCTTGATATGGATACTAAAAGAATAGAAATTGTTGCTCAAGTTTCCTATGATTATCCTCCCATTGATTTCTCCAAGATCCCTAGCTTTCCTAATCATCTCGTTAGTGAAATGACATCTACTTCCCTTCAAGTCTTTCAGGGTGATGATAATGACCACTCAGCCAAATTCCATGTTATGATTTTTCTGTCACATATGAGTAAAAACAACATTCAACATGAGGTTCATATGATGGTGATGTTTTCCCATTCTCTACAAGGGGACGCTTCATGTTTCCTTGAGAAATCTATTTCTTCCCTTGCAAAATTATTCAAAATATGTTTGAAGTAGTGGCATTATGATGGGAATGATATTAAATCATTTGATGTTAAATCATTCATTAAGACCAATTTGAAGTACTTATTTCCTTCGAAACAATTTCATACAGAATATCTTGATATATGTAGTAGCAACATGGTGTACAACACCCAACATTAAGAAATCCATTATGATCCCATTGAGTCTGTGCATGAAGAGCCATTAGTTGAAAAAATTGTTGAAGACCCTCCTCATGTAACATCAACAGAGAATAGTAATTATTGGGAATGCTTTCATGAATTTTTTAGTGATGATGATCACATTTGTACTCCATATCTACTTAAGGATGAAACCATTCTAGAATCTTATAGTGAAACTTATGATGAAAACCTTAATGTGCATGATGGGACTCCTACCTGTTCTCCGTATAATGATGACAGCCTGGAAGGTTTACTTCCTTGTTCCCATCTTTCTAAAGAAGGTGAGTATGAAAATGAGGAGAAGTATAACTTGGAGCATGATACAAGTGACAAAGACTCTATTATGTTCGACAAAGATGTTGAATAGGAGTCCTAGACATTCATGGAAAATCCATTCTATGAGGAAAATGATAAACCATAAACCTTTGGTGGTTTTGTTGATTTTCCTATCTATGGCATATCTAAATAACAGAGCATGGACCTTGTGGCCTTGGGAAATTTTGATATAGAAAAGGTGCATGTATTTTATCCATATGATCAGTCTACACCATATATCAGTATTAGTAATGAAGACAAAGAAAACTTGATATCAGCAATGGAGAATCCATCACATCTGACATAGATGGCGGTGATGACTATTGGAATTTTTATGAATATCTTATTGAGAATCCCATCTATGCTATATCTAGCAAGGGGAGTGTATATTTAGAAATTTGTCGAAGTCCAATCTACTATAGTTCCATAGAAGGAAGCGTGGATCTAGAGACCTAGGAAAATCCTAGTGTGGAAGAGGAGCATTCAAAACTCTTATATGATCATTCAGAGTCATATCATTCAGAGCCATACAAAGGAATCAATAATGAATACATTGAGAAGAAGTGTTGTGAAAAGACAGATGTGATGGAGTCAGTGGAATATCAGTCTCAACTATCATCTTCACATATATATTTTCCTTATGATTTGGAGCCGCTTGGGGATTATATAATGAGTTATCATCCAGTAAGCCTTGATGATCAGTATGATGGTGTAGTCAATCTGCCTCATCATTCTGATTTGTATATCAACCCTATCCAGTCATGGATAGAAGCAACTTGCACAAGCACATATCAATTTGCGAAGAACTTTACTGACTTTATTCATGCCTATGATTTCCCATCCAGACCGCCCATTCCGGATCATCACGTATGTTTGCATTTTCTAAATAAAGTATCCTTTCTTTTGCTGGTAACCAAAGACAAGGAAAATTTTTGTTATGTTGATAAAATTCCTAGGTGGTTAGATTGGATTTATGATTACACTTAACCCTTTTTTATATCATGCTTATAGTAGGAAAATAAGCTCCTTGAAAAAGAGCATTTACTTTCTTCATTTCTGTTTTGTACTTTTAGCTTGTTGCAGCTGCAACAGTTTTCCCAAATTTCTAAAAAAATTTGGAACCTCCTTTACTTTGGATTAGTTCAGTCCTTTTCCTGGTTTCATCCTTTTGAGTTTAACCTATGGTTTTCGAAGTGCCTTCATGGAATTTGAGTGCTTTCAATTGGCTGGTTTCTCATCGTTTTCATGCCTTCATTTTGAATTGAGCTTCTGCTTGTTTTTGCATAACCCTTAAAGTTTTCATTGCAAAGTCTTTTTGGATCGGGAGGTTTCTTCTTTAGCTGATCCGCCGTTGCGGGTCTTCTTCAACTCGTCTTTTTCTTTTCTGCCCCGCCGTTTCGGGTGGCTTTCGAAACTTGACTTTTGTTTCTCGCCCTGCCGTTGCGGGTGGTGTTCGAAACTTGATTTTTGTTTCTCGCCCTGCCGTTGCGGGTGGCTGCAGGAACTCGGTGGTTTGTCCATCCCGCCGTTGCGGGCCTTCCTCCATTCTTGGTTGTCGTCTCGCCGTTGCGGGTGGTAGACTTTTATACAACTGTTGAGGGCGCGTTCTTAACACCGCGTCGGAGGGAGATGAACTCTACCCTCGCCGCCGTTGCGGTCCAATGGAAAATCTAGACATGCGGTTTATGGCCGACTACGTATATCGGCGCCATCGAGAATGTTGACTTCCCTGTTGCATCCGCCGTTGCGGGGGTCGCCAAACTCCTGGTCGCCCGACAAATGAGTCCGTTGCCGCCCGACCCCGTTTTAAGCGTATGACCTATGTTTGGTGTTGCGGGTGGTGGAGTTTTGAGCCATTTTCGCCGTTGCAGGTGATAGAGTGGTAGGAGGGGTCCGCCGTTGCGGGTGGTATGAAGCTCGTGCTGCCCGACGTAAGTTTCGAAGCCGCCCCGATTGATGTGACTTCTCGCGCGTGCGGATGTGTTTATATATGTGGGGCGAAAAAGCAGGGTTTTTTGTTGTTTTCGAAGGCGTGGTTGCGGTGAAGCGAGCTGTTGAGTTTACGATCGCGTGAGAGCTAGCTGTTGGTACCGGTGGCCAGGTGGCGGGAGAAGAAGTCTAGCTATCATCAGCTCCCTCAATTTGGTGGATTTCCAGGTAGGACTTTGACTCTTATCATATTTTTTCTTTTTTTAGTTTTCTTTCACGCGGTGGGGGGTTTTAAGATTTGGACCCGTTGTCCCGTTGCACCAGCGGGGTTTTTCTCCCTTGGTTAGGTTTTGTTTCTTCAGTCGTCCACCTGGCATTGCGCGCCGTTCGGTGAGGGTTCCCGGTTGAATTTTTTTTGGACGGTTTTAGGGAGAGGGGTTTTCACCTTTTGTGTTTAAACACCCGCGTTTCCTTTTCTGCTGCTTCAGTCCTTTGGGGGGAAGCGAGGTGCAGGCGGCCGTCGTGCCGCCTGCACCTGGTGGTTATGATGAAGGTTTGGGGCACCAGAGGCCGTTACGCCAGTCTGCGCTAGGTTCGTTGGGAGGTTAAATTGATAGGAGCTGCGTTACCTTTTTTTGTCTTGAGATCGGGTTTTCCATTAGCCGCAGTTGCCGCGGGGTTTTTTTTTCTGACTCTCTGTGTACAGTCCGGGGTGGTGCGTCGTTTCGGTGAGAATTGGGGATGGCGCGACCTAGTTTGGCTATTGAACACTTAAAGCCTTGGTAGGTTAAAAAGAGGGGTAGCGTGAGTCGGTTCTGGTTAAGATGCCGGGTCTAGAGATGGGCTCGTTCCCCGTCGAGGTGGGTGAAGAAGGTTATCTTCATGATGCGTTTGCTCCGCTGTTTTAGTCGCTTGCGTTCCATGGGCCGTAGGTCTGAAGTGTCAACTGGTTAAGCCTGGAGTTTTTATTTTTCCTCTCTGTGTGATAGGCAGTAGAATGATGATTGTATGATGCATTTGCAGAGATTTTGCTCGTATCGCTTCTATACATCATTTTTATAAGAATTACAAGCCTCGTAATAGCGTAGTATCTTTCCAACCTCAATATGACTGATAATTTAATGCATGTGAGATAAATCATAGAACAACTCATCCATAAGACCTGGTGAAGATGTGCTACAATAAAAATTTATCATGCTCATAACACATTGCACAGCACTCCATATTTGTGAATTGTTCAGTATGAAAGCTGAAGATTGATTGTATGCACTGATATAATTCTAATATACCTGAAGAGAGTAAACTGTTGTACAAAGTTCATAAATTCGAATTACTCAATACCATAATGCTATACATTGTAGGAGGATCTTAAAATGTCTAAGAGACAGAAGAAGAAGGCCCCAGCAGTAGAGGAGGTGCCAGCACCGGATACAGAAGCAAGAATTGAATACATTTATGAGGACACTCAATGTGTCACAGGGGTGGAGCCAGAATACAAGTGGGGAGATATTTACAGGATGATCTCCTGAAGGGAGGTCCCGGATATGGGGCTAGAGGAGGCACCCATATATGCTAATATAGAGAGATCGGCTATCATGAAGGTCGCCACCAGACCTGAGTTGTTCCCGTGCTCCGAGTTAATGAGATGGGTGCTACCACATACAAACCACAATTCAATGCTCATCTGTAACGTCGCTGGCCAGGGCTATGCTGCATTTAGCCCTAGATATGTAGCTTTAGCTTACCATCTACCAGAGCCTCAGCTTTTCCTTACAGATAGATGGCTGGCCGACCTCCGGATGGACCTTGTAGAGACCTTGAAAAGAATGCTCTTACCGGGCAAGATCTTCCGACATAGAGTGACTGAAGATTACGACACAGCCACTCTCAGGCCCACTTACAGGTTCATAGCTTGAATGCTAAACAGAATATTCGGAAGGGCAAATGGCAGACTGTTTAAGCTTGAATGGGTACCCCTAATGTTCTTTATAGCAACAGAAGGAACCATTTTCAATTGGGCGAGCATAGTCTCCAGCAACCTCTCCTCTTGTGTGGCTGCAGCTTCAGAAGGAAAGGAACGAAGAAGGTCTGAATTTTACATGAGCTCAATCCTAATCGATTGCATACTATGCCACCAGTCTTTCCCCGGGCTTAAATGTGTTTGGGAGAAGAATAGGATGCCTGTATATGCAGCATATAAAATGTTGGGAGCTAATCAATACCATACTTCCTATCGAGAGATCTGTGAATAGTTTATCATGCCTCTGCACTCTCTCATATTCAAAAAGGAATGCAACTGTATGTCAGAAGAGGCCATGCAGGTCATAGAGGAGTTTGGTGACTATTTTTTGACAGAAACTGGGATGTATTTGAGGATGTTTGGTGGGTCAAAGACCCCTTATCTGTTGCCCAAGTATGCAAAAGATTACATCATACACAAGGAAGCTGTCAGGCAAGTGTATATAGATGGAGTTGGGCATTTCCTATTCCAGAAGAAGAAGTCTTCCTACCCTCCACTGCCATTCAAACTAGGTAGCTGCAGCTTTGCAAATGTGAAGCAGGCTCCTGAATTTATACAGGAACTAGAAAAGTTCCGTTTCGGGGAGATGATCTTTAGACGGAACGATACTCACGAGAGAATGACCGAGCACTGCAAGAAACATAAAGTATTTTATGAGTACACTCATCACATTGACAGGGATGAATCTATTTTCAGGAGGGCAGCTAACATGACAGCGCTCGGTAAGAGGTTCAAACCACAAGGTGGATCTGAGCAGGAGAAAGTTGAATGGGCCAAGGCTGAAGAAACAGCTAAAAGAATAAGGGAAGAAGCCCAGAGACTAGAGCAAGAAGCTGCAGAATGGTCCCAGAGGGGAGAAGAAGAAAAGAAGAAAGCTGCCCAGGAAGCAGCTGAAAGGGTAAAGCAAGCAGCTGAGGAAGCTCAGAAGAAAATAGATGAAGAGCTTCGACAACAAGAGGCCGAGAAGACAGAGATGACACAGCAGCAGGCCTCTGGATCACAAACAGAACAAAGCCAGGGTGAGGAAAACCCTAAAATGCAGACCATGCAAGTGTCCACTACCATCATTCCTTCCACCCCTATGCTCCAGTTAGTACCCTTCACACCGAAGAAAGGGGAAGAGGTTCCTGATTTTAGCACAGTGTATTACGACAGGGCAACTAAAAGAATCATGAGAAGAACTGAGCAAAAGGTAGGGGCTGAAGGGATGGCCAGTACCATGATAACCAACAAAGCTGTGATGGTAGGAACGGATAAAGATCCCAAGTTTGTCATAAGGGCTGGCAGAGCAGCAATAGACTCTACAGAGGACAATGTGGATCAAATGATGAAAGAGATAGACTCAACCAAGAAAACCTCCGCTCAGCTGAAGGACACCTTGAGAAGGGAGAGAGAGGAGAGCAACAGGTTAAAAAGAAAATACGAGCATGCACTCAAAGAGGTGGAGGTCACAAAGCATGAAATTCATGTTATCCAGTAGGAAGCACAAACGAAAGAAACTACCCAAGAAGCCTTGAGTAAGGCACATCAAGAAATTCAGGACTTAAAGGACGAAAGGGAACAAATGAAAACAAAGATAGAAGAGCTGACGGAGCAGCAGAAGGACATCTATGAATCCAACACCTTATATGTTAGAGATCTGCAGGAGCAGCTAAAGGCAGCCAAGGAGCAGCAGGTAGATCTGCAGCCCGTCAAAGATCACATCCTGACTCAGAGGGCAAGGATGCTGCAACTGCAAACGGCCTTGGAAGAAGAAAGGTGTCAAATCTTGCAGATTGATGGCAGGCTGGATGAAATATTAAATACAGCATCTTATTTCGTGGACAGATCACAAGACATCCTGGAGGTGCTGACTTCAAGGATAACGAGAGTAGAAGATGATCAAGAAGTCCCAGCTGAGCTACCAGTTAAAGATAAGCAGGCTTTGAAGTGGGACCACGATCTAATCGAGTTTGCTGTTATTACTGCAGAGGACTTTTAGAAGACAGTGAAGAAAACGAAGGGAGCATGTACAGAGTTCTTTAGAAGAGCCCTTATCACCTATAATCGCTATCAAGTGGAGGCTGAGCATAGACTACTCGAATTTCCTGACCATGATACAATTGCAGGGATGTTGCAGACTAGGCAGCAGGAGGATGAAGCCAGGGTCCAATGTATGAGAGCCCTTAATGAGTCGACCCTAAAAAATGAAATTGGACACGTAGCCATTAGTATTCAGCTTTTGGAGGAACAGGTGCACCTGAACAAGGCCAGAATAGAAGCTATTCGGAACCAAGCAGAGAGGTTCGAGCTGAATATACAATTCTTGGAGCCCCACTCATTTGAAGGACTCGCGGCTGAGGCAGCAGCGTGGAGGAAATTTTTGGAAGACCAAGCGGGCCCATCCAAGTGAGAAGGACTGGTCAAACTTTGTATAATGTAATATTTTGTAAAGGGTTGAGAGAATTTTAAGTGTTGGGGAGCCCAAAGGTTACTTTGGGCAACCCAAGCAATTTTTGTTTTTTGTATAAAACTAGGGAAGAGAGACAAAGAGGAGGGCTTTTTCCCAAGGAACACTGGATGACCTATTGTAAAGAAGAACTATTTCCTTTTTGCAATAAAGAATCGTAGTTTGCACGTTGGAGAAAGTGCTGTGGGATTTTCCAAATGGTGTGAAATGGATGGCAGGAGAATGAATTATTTTGTTTTTCAGCATATGTCCATGAATTGTGAGATCGTTCTAACTCTATGACTTATGTCTTGTAAAAATGATTTCCGGTTTATTTTGTGGAAAATTCACTCTTAGTAATGCTGGTGCTTCACATAACAGTTAGCTATCTGATTGTTGGAATAATTTCTCTTTCATGTGCTGTAAATGCAAGTATTAGTTACCTATGATTGTGTTTATACTACATGAAGTTAATGCATTGCTAAATAATAATTATTTTGGCTCCCCGGGGATAGATAGTTAATCATCTTAGTTCATAGCTGCATATGTGGTTTAGATGTTGTGAACATAAGACGAGAGGTAAGAACCTGCGCAACACATTGTGTGGTTCCCGGCATCCTTATCACCCTGCATGGTTTAGATAGGCATGTGCATTGCATATTAAGTCAAAATACAAATTCCGGTGGAACGGGCCGCAACTGGTAAACCCTTGTTGTTACTTTGACCTACGGTAGCCGGACCGTAAACCGGACGGATTCCCTATACCAAACAATCAGCGGGCTAGTTGGGAACGCTGATTGGGGAGAATCCCTTACTGTTGCCGCCTGCGAATTCCCAGGCCTCAACAGTTTTGGCGCTAGAAGGAGGGCCGCCAGAAAAGGCTGGCCGTGGAACTTAATTTTCCCAAGACGACCCTACCAGCAGATGTTTTGAAGTTTTCAATCTCACCCAAGTTTGAGGTTTTCCTGTCCTTGAAACCCTGCTTGCTTATTGTTTTTGCTCACCTTTGCTCATGGTGGGGAATCTACCTAACCCCTTGCCATCTTGGAGAGCTAGGTCTCCTCTGAACTTGAATCCTCCTTTACACAATCTGCCTCAAGCTTTCGACAAGCTTTTACCTAAGTTTGACCCTGCGGACAACAGTGTTGTAGATGACCACCTTCAAAGCTTTTACCTGGCGCTAGAAGGGCTAAGGGCTGGAGAGCATGAAGACGTAGTGTGCAGGCTTTTTCCTCATACTCTGAAAGGATCAGCAGCGTCATGGTATTTTGGACTGCCTGTAAATTCCATTCCAGATTGGGATACTTTAGAAAGAATCTTTAGAAATAAGTACACAACCCAGAAGACTCATGCCTCGTTGATGAAAGGGCTTGGTTTGTTAAGGAAAGAGAAGAATGAAAAGGTGCGGAGTTTCACTCAGAGATTTTCCTTGTGCCTAAATTTTTTTTCTGTTACAGACAAACCCTCAGATAAAGTCTTAAGTGAGTATTATACCTCAGCCCTGGGACCTAAGTTGGCTATGTTCGCCAAGATGAAAGTCAAGCCTACATTGGTGGAAACTTATCAAGAGGCTGAAAGAGTAGAGGCTGAAAGTGAGAGTATAGAGGACTATCCTGACTCAGGTGAAAGGAAAATCATCGAGAAAAGAAGCTCCTTGCTGTCCAAACCTAGAGAAGATCAGCCATATGACTATCATGAGATGATGAAAGTGTTTCAGAAGCTGTCCAACCGAGTTGTAGAGTTGGAGAAAGAAAGGGACAGTCAAATAACCAATAAGCTTCCCCATCCCAGAAAAGAGAGTGACAACCAAAGGCAAGTTTCCCCACCACCAAACGTGGCATCAATAAACATAACAGAGATAGGAGGAGATAATTTCTGTACCTTTCATCAACAACCCCACTCGGAGAAGAGATGTACTCAATGGATACATTCAATGACACGAGTGATGAATAAATTGTTGGATCTGGAATTGACTAGGCACAGTGGTGAGGAAGAAAAGAGGAAACAGACCATAGTAAAGAAAGAGGATGATACTATGTTTTCATGGAATGGAGTTTCACTGTTTAATATGGAAGAAAATGCTCTCCAATCTCAGCCTACACTTATAGCCACAAAGAATGAGAATCTGGCCACTAAAAAAAATGAAATAATGTTAAAGGTTCAGGATGTACAAGAGGAGATAAAGGGACAGGCTGATATGAAGTTTAAAGACGATTCACCTAAAGATATTCAAGGCAAACAGGAAGCAGAGTCACCCATTAGACTTACTAAACTGGTAGAAGATGATAAAGAAAGCACAGCTGGTCAGCTAAGGGAGGAGTTGTCCACAACTAACCAACCAGTAGAAGAAAAGATGGAGCTCATCAAGATCATGAAAACCAGCGCTCCACCTTTCCTTGTGACTCTTGAAATTTTAAATCATAATGTCTATAATTGTTTAGTAGATTCTGGATCATCCACAAATGTTATGCCTCTGGTAGTCTACAAAAAACTCAATGGACAGATAAAGCCTACTCTTTGGGAGGTCACACAACTTGAAAAAACTAGTGTCAAGGTAGTAGGAGAGATGAAGAACGTGATGATTCAGCTGTCTGCAAACAAAAGGATATGTCATTACATTGACATCATAGTAGCAGACATTCCTGATGGTTATGGGATGATTCTAAACAGAGATTGGACAGCAAGACTAAATGGATACTTTGCTTCAGATTGGTCTCATTTATGGTTACCCCAGAAGGGCAGCCCAAACTTGATTAAGATTCTAAGGGAGCCTTTTATGAAAAACAATGTCACTGAGTTGGGGGAAGGAAACGAATCTGCTGATTCTGTTTTGGGAAACTACCTTACTGAGCTTAAGCTAGAACACCATTCCTCAGAAAGGGCCAACCCTGTGATGGACACTCAGTCTGATCTCCTTCATTTCCCTCAGGCTGAAAGAAATGATTACAGAATTATAGATATGGGTTCCATCTCAATAACTGCACAGTTGGACCATGGTTAGAAAATTCAGGTCTGAAATCCCGCTCATTCCTAGTTCTTTAAATATAAAAATTTTTGGGATGGGCAAAATTTTTGAAATCTTGTTTTTGCTGTTTTTCTTTTGTACATAAATAAATTGATTTGTTTTCTTAATGCTAGATTCTTTCTTGGTTTTAGTCCTTTAATGCTTTCTGTATTGTTATGCTGTTATTCGCTTACAGTTTTGCTAGTTTTCTTTGTTTTGAATAAGAGGCAAACTTTTGGATGCAATGGAGACATCAAGAGTCTGTATTAACTAAAATCCTGAGCAAGAGAACTGTGTTTAAAGTGCAAGTAATCTTCTAGCAGTTGTATTCCGAATAGGCAGCGCACTCATTTGAAGTCTTACTTAATCCCTGTAAATAACTCAGAAGTAAAAAGGGTCTGAAGTACTATTTAGAGGCTCCATCCACTTCACATCTGAAACACCCAAGGGGGTGACAGTACTAGAACTGCAGGATGGAAACGGAGTGACACAGTTTATCACATATAAATGATCCCATGCCAAGAATTAAGAAAAGGGTCAAAAATCTCTTAAGAGTCACTTCTTCCAAAGGAACAAAGTATAGCAGAGCACAGCTCCAAGAAGCATAAATCTCAAAGCATAAAGTAACACATGGCCACAAGATCCTCTCCGTCCGTGAATTGAAATAAAATTATATCATTCACACAAAAGGACACTATGGGATAGAGGATCCTGAATTTAAAATAAAATTCAGTAAGAAAGGCCCGCAGGAGGACTCATACCAAAGAACTAAAGTTCAGAAAGCAAAAGTACAAAATGGCATGGGAATGAGGAACAAAAGGATAATACTGCTCACTTTCTGTCAAAATCTTGTGGTGTCAAAGCTGTAAACCCCAAAGGGCAGGTAAAATGAACTCCATTTATTTTTTGCCTCCAAAAAGTTATTCAGACCTGAAATACTGCTGGTGTTACCCTTTCCCGAGAAGAGAGGCTTCTTATAATGAATAAGATGCATATTCAGATTGGCTTAGGAATGCATATGTCTAGAGGATTTCAGTTTTAATTCACGCAGTTTAAAGCTTAGGGAGGAAGTTAATCCAGATATTCTGGGGTTCACCAGGTAGTCGCCAATTGTTGCAGCTGCAACAGTTTTCCCACATTTCTAAAAAAATTTGGACCCTCCTTTACTTTGGATTAGTTCAGTCCTTTTCCTGGTTTCATCCTTTTGAGTTTAACCTATGGTTTTCGAAGCGCCTTCATGGAATTTGAGTGCTTTCAATTGGCTGGTTTCTCATCGTTTTCATGCCTTCATTTTGAATTGAGCTTCTGCTTGTTTTTGCATAACCCTTAAAGTTTTCATTGCAAAGTATTTTTGGATCGGGAGGTTTCTTCTTTGGCTGATCCGTCGTTGCGGGTCTTCTTCAACTCGTCTTTTTCTTTTCCGCCCCGCCGTTTCGGGTGGCTTTCGAAACTTGACTTTTGTTTCTCGCCCTACCGTTGCGGGTGGTGTTCGAAACTTGATTTTTGTTTCTCGCCCTGCCGTTGCGGGTGGCTGCAGGAACCCGGTTGTTTGTCCATCCCACCGTTGCAGGCCTTCCTCCATTCTTGGTTGTCGTCTCGTCGTTGCGGGTGGTATACTTTTATACAACTGTTGAGGGCGCGTTCTTAACACCGCGTCGGAGGGAGATGAACTCTACCCTCACCGCCGTTGCGGTCCAATGGAAAATCTAGACATGCAGTTTATGGCCGAATACGTATATCGGCGCCATGGAGAATGTTGACTTCCCCGTTGCATCCGCCGTTGCGGGGGTCGCAAAACTCCTGGTCGCCCGACAAATGAGTACGTTGCCGCCCGACCCCGTTTTAAGCGTATGACCTATGTTTGGTGTTGCGGGTGGTGGAGTTTTGAGCCATTTTCTCCGTTGCGGGTGATAGAGTGGTAGGAGGGGTCCGCCGTTGCGGGTGGTATGAAGCTCGTGCCGCCCGACGTAAGTTTCGAAGCCGCCCCGATTGATGTGACTTCTCGCGCGTGTGGATGTGTTTATATATGTGGGGCGAAAAAGCGGGGTTTTTTGTTGTTTTCGAAGGCGTGGTTGCGGTGAAGCGAGCTGTTGAGTTTACGAGCGCATGAGAGCTAGCTGTTGGTACCAGTGGCCAGGTGGCGGGAGAAGAAGTCTAGCTATCATCAGCTCCCTCAATTTGGTGGATTGCCAGGTAGGACTTTGACTCTTATCATCTTTTTTCTTTTTTTAGTTTTCTTTCACGCGGTGGGGAGTTTTAAGATTTGGACCCGTTGTCCCGTTGCACCAGCGGGGTTTTTCTCCCTTGGTTAGGTTTTGTTTCTTCAGTCATCCACCTGGCGTTGCGCGCCGTTCGGTGAGGGTTCCCGGTTGAATTTTTTTTGGACGGTTTTAGGGAGAGGGGTTTTCACCTTTTTTGTTTAAAAGGCCCGCATTTCCTTTTCTGCTGCTTCAGTCCTTTGGGGGGAAGCGAGGTGCAGGCGGCCGTCATGCCGCCCGCACCTGGTGGTTATGATGAAGGTTTGGGGCACCAGAGGCCGTTACGCCAGTCTACGCTAGGTTCGTTGGGTGGTTAAATTGATAGGAGCTGCGTTACCTTTTTCTGTCTTGAGATCGGGTTTTGCATTAGCCGCAGTCGCCGCGGGGTTTTTTTTTCTGACTCTCTGTGTACAGTCCGGGGTGGTGCGTCGTTTCGGTGAGAATTGGGGATGGCGCGACCTAGTTTGGCTATTGAACACTTAAAGCCTTGGTAGGTTAAAAAGAGGGGTAGCGTGAATCGGTTCTGGTTAAGATGCCGGGTCTAGAGATGGGCTCGTTCCCCGTCGAGGTGGGTGAAGAAGGTTATCTTCATGATGCGTTCGCTCCGCTGTTTTAGTCGCTTGCGTTCCATGGGCCGTAGGTCTGAAGTGTCGACTGGTTAAGCCTGGAGTTTTTATTTTTCCTCTCTGAGTGATAGGCAGTAGAATGATGATTGTATGATGCATTTGCAGAGATTTTGCTCGTATCGCTTCTATACATTATTTTTATAAGAATGACAAGCCTCGTAATAGCGTAGTATCTTGCCAACCTCAATATGACTGATAATTTAATGCATGTGAGATAAATCATAGAACAACTCATCCATAAGACCTGGTGAAGATGTGCTACAATAAAAATTTATCATGCTCATAACACATTGCGTAGCACTCCATATTTGTGAATTGTTCAGTATGAAAGCTGAAGATTGATTGTATGCACTGATATAATTCTAATATACCTAAAGAGAGTAAACTGTTGCACAAATTTCATAAATTCGAATTACTCAATACCATAATGTTATACATTGCAGGAGGATCTTAAAATGTCTAAGAGACAGAAGAAGAAGGCCCCAGCAGTAGAGGAGGTGCCAGCACCGGATACAGAATCAAGAATTGAATACATTTATGAGGACACTCAATGTGTCACAGGGGTGGAGCCAGAATACAAGTGGGGAGATATTTACAGGATGATCTCCCGAAGGGAGGTCCCGGATATGGGGCTAGAGGAGGCACCCATATATGCTAATTTAGAGAGATCGGCTATCATGAAGGTCGCCACCAAACCTGAGTTGTTCCCGTGCTCCGAGTTAATGAGATGGGTGCTACCACATACAAACCACAATTCAATGCTCATCTGTAACATCAATGGCCAGGGCTATGCTGCATTTAGCCCTGGATATGTAGCTTTAGCTTACCATCTACCAGAGCCTCAGCTTTTCCTTACAGATAGATGGTTGGCCGACCTCCGGATGGACCTTGTAGAGACCTTGAAAAGAATGCTCTTACCGGGCAAGATCTTCCGACATAGAGTGTCTGAAGATTACGACACAGCCACTCTCAGGCCCACTTACAGGTTCATAGCTTTAATGCTAAACAGAATCTTTGGAAGGGAAAATGGCAGACTGTTTAAGCTTGAATGGGTACCCCTAATGTTCTTTATAGCAACAGAAGGAACCATTTTCAATTGGGCGAGCATAGTCTCCAGCAACCTCTCCTCTTGTGTGGCTGCAGCTTCAGAAGGAAAGGAACGGAGAAGGTCTGAATTTTACATGAGCTCAATCCTAATCGATTGCATACTATGCCACCAGTCTTTCCCTGGGCTTAAATGTGTTTGGGAGAAGAATAGGATGCCTGTATATGCAGCATATAAAATGTTGGGAGCTAATCGATACCATACTTCCTATCGAGAGATCTGTGAACAGTTTATCATGCCTCTGCACTCTCTCATATTAAAAAAGGAATGCAACTGTATGTCAGAAGAGGCCATGCAGGTCATGGAGGAGTTTGGTGACTATTTTTTGACAGAAACTGGGATGTATTTGAGGATGTTTGGTGGGTCAAAGACCCCTTATCTGTTGCCCAAGTATGCAACAGATTACATCATACACAAGGAAGATGTCAGGCAAGTGTATATAGATGGAGTTGGGCATTTCCTATTCCAGAAGAAGAAGTCTTCCTACCCTCCACTGCCATTCAAACTAGGTAGCTGCAGCTTTGCAAATGTGAAGCAGGCTCCTGAATTTATACAGGAACTAGAAAAGTTCCGTTTCGGGGAGATGATCTTTAGACGGAACGATACTCATGAGAGAATGACCGAGCACTGCAAGAAACATAAATTATTTTATGAGTACACTCATCACATTGACAGGGATGAATCTATTTTCAGGAGGGCCGCTAACATGACAGCGCTCGGTAAGAGGTTCAAACCACAAGGTGGATCTGAGCAGGAGAAAGCTGAACGGGCCAAGGCTGAAGAAACAGCTAAAAGAATAAGGGAAGAAGCCCAGAGACTAGAGCAAGAAGCTGCAGAATGGTCCCAGAGGGGAGAAGAAGAAAAGAAGAAAGCTGCCCAGGAAGCAGCTGAAAGGGTAAAGCAAGAAGCTGAGGAAGCTCAGAAGAAAATAGATGAAGAGCTTCGACAACAAGAGGCCGAGAAGACAGAGATGACACAGCAGCAGACCTCTGGATCACAAACAGAACAAAGCCAGGGTGAGGAAAACCATGAAATGCAGACCATGCAAGTGTCCACTACCATCATTCCTTCCACCCCTATGCTCCAGTTAGTACCCTTCACACCGAAGAAAGGGGAAGAGGTTCCTGATTTTAGCACAGTGTATTACGACAGGGCAACTAAAAGAATCATGAGAAGAACTGAGCAAAAGGTAGGGGCTGAAGGGATGGCCAGTACCATGATAACCAACAAAGCTGTGATGGTAGGAATGGATAAAGATCCCAAGTTTGTCATAAGGGCTGGCAGAGCAGCAATAGATGCTACAGAGGACAATGTGGATCAAATGATGAAAGAGATAGACTCAACCAAGAAAACCTCCGCTCAGCTGAAGGACACCTTGAGAAGGGAGAGAGAGGAGAGCAACAGGTTAAAAAGAAAATACGAGCATGCACTCAAAGAGGTGGAGGTCACAAAGCACGAAATTCATGTTATCCAGCAGGAAGCACAAATGAAAGAAACTACCCAAGAAGCCTTGAGTAAGGCACATCAAGAAATTCAGGACTTAAAGGACGAAAGGGAACAAATGAAAACAAAGATAGAAGAGCTGACGGAGCAGCAGAAGGACATCTATAAATCCAACACCTTATATGTTAGAGATCTGCAGGAGCAGCTAAAGGCAGCCAAGGAGCAGCAGGTAGATCTGCAGCCCGTCAAAGATCACATCCTGACTCAGAGGGCAAGGATGCTGCAACTGCAAACGGCCTTGGAAGAAGAAAGGTGTCAAATCTTGCAGATTGATGGCAGGCTGGATGAAATATTAAATACAGCATCTTATTTCGTGGACAGATCACAAGACATCCTGGAGGTGCTGACTTCAAGGATAACCAGAGTAGAAGATGATCAAGAAGTCCCAGCTGAGCTACCAGTTAAAGATAAGAAGGCTTTGAAGCAGGACCACGATCTGATCGAGTTTGCTGTTATTACTGCAGACGACTTTCAGAAGACAGTGAAGAAAACGAAGGGAGCATGTACAGAGTTCTTTAGAAGAGCCCTTGTCACCTATAATCGCTGTCAAGTGGAGGCTGAGCATAGACTACTTGAATTTCCTGACCATGATACAATTGCAGGGATGTTGCAGACTAGGCAGCAGGAGGATGAAGCCAGGGTCCAATGTATGAGAGCCCTTGATGAGCCGACCCTAAAAAATGAAATTGGACACGCAACCATTAGTATTCAGCTTTTGGAGGAACAGGTGCACCTGAACAAGGCCAGAATAGAAGCTATTCGGAACCAAGCAGAGAGGTTCAAGCTGAATATACAATTCTTGGAGCCCCACTCATTTGAAGGACTCGCGGCTGAGGCAGCAGCGTGGAGGAAATTTTTGGAAGACCAAGCGGGCCCCTCCGAGTGAGAAGGCTGGTCAAACTTTGTATAATGTAATATTTTGTAAAGGGTTGAGAGAAGTTGAAGCGTTGGGGAGCCCAAAGGTTACTTTGGGCAACCCAAGCAATTTTTGTTTTTTGTATAAAACTAGGGAAGAGAGACAAAGAGGAGGGCTTTTTCCCAAGGAACACTGGATGACCTATTGTAAAGAAGAACTATTTCCTTTTTGCAATAAAGAATCGTAGTTTGCCCGTTGGAGAAAGTGCTATGGGATTTTCCAAATGGTGTGAAATGGATGGCAGGAGAATGAATTATTTTGTTTTTCAGCATATGTCCATGAATTGTGAGATCGTTCTAACTCTATGACTTATGTCTTGTAAAAATGATTTCCGGTTTATTTTGTGGAAAATTCACTCTTAGTAATGCTGGTGCTTCACATAACAGTTAGCTATCTGATTGTTGGAATAATTTCTCTTTCATGTGCTGTAAATACAAGTATCAGTTACCTTTGATTGTGTTTATACTACATGAAGTTAATGCATTGCTAAATAATAATTATTTTGGCTCCCCGGGGATAGATAGTTAATCATCTTAGTTCATAGCTGCATATGTGGTTTAGATGTTTTGAACATAAGACGAGAGGTAAGAACCTGCGCAGCACATTGTGTGGTTCCCGACATCCTTATCACCCTGCATGGTTTAGATAGGCATGTGCATTGCATATTAAGTCAAAATACAAATTCCGGTGGACCGGGCCGCAACCGGTAAACCCTTGTTGTTACTTTGACCTACGGTAGCCGGACCGTAAACCGGATGGATTCCCTATACCAAACAATCAGCGGGCTAGTTGGGAACGCTGATTGGGGAGAATCCCTTACTGTTTCCGCCTGCGAATTCCCAGGCCTCAACATAGCTATAACAAAAAATTTCTTTCATTAGTTAGGTACATTTATTTTGTTTAAATAAATCAGCTTAATGGTTCATTTGGATTTTATATAAAGTTTGTGCTACTGAGGTTTTCTTGTCAAGTTGAGATGTTTTTATAGGGTATATAAACCAGAGATTCTGGCATTCTTGTATCCTCTCCTTGCCTTAAGACCAGATCGAGCACACATCTCGCAGTTGGAACTAGATGTTACCACCTAAGTTGTACTTAGTGGTTATTTATCAAGTGAACTAGGTGAATCGGACAAATATGATGTGTTTGGACTTCAGAAAACCTTCAGAATTGCTTCTGGGAGGTGCTTGTTGTACTATATCACATGGTCATACCCCATAGGGGAGTTGTAATAAAATGTTCTAGCATGATAGTGTCTGTAAAAGACTTGGTCTCTTAGACTTTATTTGTCAATCCGATCATCCCAGGTTGATTTCTCCCTTGGTTATTATTGGTTGTTGAATAAACGACTGATAATTTCTCAGTTTTTCACTCAATACTTCCAAAGTTTGGGTGGTCGTCTTGGAATTTAGGCCTATTGAGGCTATTAGAGTCTACGTGTCAATGTATAAACATCTTAGGCATTATGGTTGAGTCATATGAACTTGTCTAAGTCCCCCTAGATTTTACTTTTTTTAAATTTTTAAAGTTTTTTTTAAATTTTAATTTTTCCAAAACTTAGGCTATTTTTTAATAGTCTAAATGGAAAATCTATTTTTGTAATAAAAGTGGGCTCGGAAATCAGTTTCAGTCATGGGAGGGCCCATTTTCAAACTCAGAGCGCCATGTAAACCCATAGACCCACTTTTGCTAAGTTTTAAGTGATTTATCCATCACTAAGGTCAAAAATCCCTAAAAATGAAATATTGATTATTTTAATTAATAAATTAACTAAATAATGGAGAAAATTCAAAATCCTAAATCATTGGGATTTGCTGCGATTTGACTGAAATTAGTCTCATCCTCTTGGGATTGATTGGATCTGACCATTCCTTGACAAAATGGGTTGATCTGGACTAAACGAAGAGTACATTAATGCATGCAATCTTGGGAATTGCACCCTCCCTCTCTCCTCCACATGTGTGGGCTCATCTGGATGAGTTTTAGTGGATGCTTCAGTTAGCAGGTTGAGGTGTCAGGTAGATCAGCTCTCTGATTAACAAATGCACTCAGTGAGACTCATATTAGACTCAAATAGACTCAGATTAGGCTTAGATTCACTCCACATGTAGCTGCAATCTCTCTCTCCTAGGGAATTGCGCCCCCTGGGATAGATTTCCTATTTTTCTATAAATAAAGTAGCCATTTCCTCTTCCAAGCTAGTTAGATTTGGATTGAAGGGATTGCTATTTTAATACTGTTGTAATATTTTGATTTTTGGAATAAAGAAGCTTTGGACGCCAAATGGTGTAATTCTGTAATGTGTGTGGAATAAGCATTGTCTTGCAGCTATTGATGTTGCTATTTTTTCTCTCAATTTCTGCATCTGAACCTTGTCTAGCTTGAACGATTCAGCTAAACTAATAGGAGTATAGTTGGGCAAGTAAGGGTTGTGTGCAAGAAGTTGAGGGACCTTTTCGTTGCAATGGTGGAGTGAAGTCAATCACTCTTGATCCAAAAAAAAGAAATCATCCCAAGTAACACCGAACCTGCCAAGCCTAGTCCCAAGGCTGGCAATAGGCATGCCAACTAGGATAGTAAGAAAAATCGTGCCTCTGTTTTAGTGAAGAGAATCGCGTGCGCAATTTCCTTCACTAAACGGAGGTGCGATTTTGAAAGCCTATTTTTTTTTAAATTGGTCAAGGCTGTCTTTTTCTCATAACTGCATGGTTATTGGACGAACGAGGACCAACTGTCGACTGTGCAAACACGATTTTGGGTGTGCTTGATCCCTCCATCTCCACCTTTGGATAAACCTCCCCTTTGTGAGGTATTTTCCTCATTTCTTTTCATGTTTTTTTCATTTTCTTCATCAATTTATTTTCCCTAGATTGAAAAATTAAACCATATTAAATTAAATTATGGCCAATTGAAAGAAAAATCCAATGGAATTGCCCAATTGAAACAAAAACCCAATGGAATTGGCCAATGGAAACAAGAACCCCAATGTAATTGGCTAATTGAAACCAATTCCTCAATTTAATGATAAAAATGAAATAATTTTGATAATTTAACAAAATTCCCATGCCCAATGGAAACCAAAACCCCAATTAACTAAAAAAAAAAATGAATATATTGGGATTTTTCCTTGTCATGTTTTATTTTTTTTTGACATTTTGTACACTCTAATGTTGAGTCTTTAAGTTGTGTATTTTATATAGTTGGTTGTGATATGATCCAAACCATCCCATTGTATCTATGATAACAATTATTGATGTAGGAATTGACAAGTGGACTCATCTAAAGGAATTACCTTGCCTTCCTCATAGAAATATAGTCACCCTCATTAACGATAGCTACCAAAGCCATTGAATATCACCGTCATCAAAATGATAATAATCTTCATTATTAATAAATGTCTTAGAAATTGATTACCAACTTTATTCAACAATAACCGCTCTCATTAACAATAAATAGCTTATGAATAGACTAACACTCTAACAATGTGATCCATAACTAGAATAGAGACTAACTACTAGTCTCATCCATATTACAATTCCCCTCATTAACAATAATTAAACATGAAATAACTACCAATCTCATTAATTATCCCTAACTATAGCCCTTTTCATTTAAATATTAGTTTCCCAATTCAATTAACTAAAATTATTATTGAACAATAACCCCCTTTAATTAAAGATAGTAAAACTAACATCCTAATCCAAATGATATTCTCTCTAATGGTATCTATATTAAGAATAAGTGTCATTCTCATCGTAATAAAGTTCATTAAATCACTATTTCCATATGCATATTCACAAGGATCCTTGTGAATCCATACCAAAATCCACAAATAAACACCTTATAATTTTCATGAAACTTCTCAAAGTTGCTCTTCCAAGAACATCAATAAACACCTTATAGTTTTGATGAAACGTCCCAATCCAAGTGTCAAAATAAGGTATAGTTCAGATTCCCATACTTTTAACAAATATTTCATCTTGAATGAAAGGGTACTTTTTGGTTAAGGTCAAGACAACAAAGTTCAACAATAGACTCTATGAACGTGAAGATACATAGGTAGATTGATGTATTTGATTAAACATGCAAATCACATACTAGATCATACATGATATTTAATCCAATGAAACCCTTGCAACCATAAAATACATAAAGTTCTGCTAAATAGCCTTTGGAGTCCAAAAAACATCACACTACAACAAATAATTACATATCTAACAAAATCGTTTCCTATACTAGCATTTTATTCATCAACAACACATTATGCTGCCTATTCTTTACTGTAAAATTCAAGATCAATTTTTAAATTTACATGATAGATTTAGTTTATATGTCAATAGTTATACAGTTTTCAATTCTTAGATATGTCATTATATCATGTGTTTATATTTCTAATGATATTTTATTTGTATTTGTGATTGCAGTGGCTACTATGGATCATAACAATGCGGAGATACTGAGCTTCATTGGCCATTTGAGAGAGATTGGTTCGGTTTGGAGGGGTGGAGATGAGCTCCGTCGCGGGCCTGTAAGATTCATTGTTATATATTGTTGATACGATCGCAAGATCGAATGATGCGTTGTATAGCATCGCATCTTACAGGGAGAGGAAAAGGCAACAATATGTTGATGGGTTGAGTTACAATGAGGTAAAAAATCTGAAAATAACAAAACAAGCCATCTATTCATTGTTTAGACTACCTGGGATAGATGACATCCCGGAGATCAGCAGGCCACATATTTCTATTGAGTGGTTCACTTTTCCACCCATCAGAGACAACTGGATGGATAGGTGGTACATGGTTTTTGACATTCCCCCTCACAACAATAGGGAAGTACCGATGTACTTCCTCCAAAAATTGTATGCAGAGTTTGTGATGGGGAAACATGTCAACTATTTTGACATGTTGGGATTCTAAGGAGTTGGTAGGGGAATGCCCCAGTATCGACCCCATGCTAGGCATAGATATGCCAATCCATAGATAACTACACCCCGTGCCTAGCTACCGAGGGCAGACATCCCTCCTACACATGACATGGTTGCCCAGACACAGGATGCATTTTTTACTCTAGATGAGATGGTCTCTCGAAACACAGCCACTATTGACCAAAGAGCGCCCTCTTCCTCTGCTGGTGTAAAACCACCAGCTTTTGGTTGTGGAGGGACATCTATTGGTGGGGATAGACCGACATCCCATGTACCTCAGAGCGAGCCACACATCTACACATTGTGTGGGGGACTCTGTTATGGTCCTGGACCAAGACATGGTACCACTATGATGACTGGTGGTCAGGTAAAGACATTGTTTTAAAGCTCTGTTATTGTTCAATTTTTAATTGTTCCATACTATATCTAACATATTAAAAGATTCATAATATATATGCAATATTTACTCTTGCAGGAGATTGATGCCTCTCACGGGGGTGGTACTGCACCCGGTGTGGTTGTACCCGAGACCTAGAGAACCACAATTGAGGTAATATTTAAACACTTGTCATTTTTTTATTACATGTATAATTTTGTTAATGCATGTGTTAGTCTTGATTAATTTATTAAAATGTCTAATATTTACAATTTTTGAAGTTGCAGGAACCCCACTTAGAACGTGATGCTGAAGACATTGATATCAACGACATAGTCCAAGGTGGAATTTATGACTACTTGAAGAATGTAAGTACATGGGTTATGATTTAATCTTGTTCAAATTATTTAAATTTCATACTGTACACTCCTTTATAGATCGATAATGTAAATATAATTTTTAAACTTGCAGATGCTAGAGGCATCTGAAGAGGGGCAAGAAATTGATGGAAGCGGTCACTCCCATGGTGGAGATATGTCCCAGGAATGGGTAAGTATATTACAACATGTTATTTTTTCAGTACATATTATTCCATATATTCAAATCAATGTCTAACTATGGTAACACTTTATGAATGCAGACGTCATCGCAGATCCTTGCATCACCTCTTTGGTATGGATCTCCTCGTAGTCCAAACATAGATAAGGGGGTTGTTTACACCAGACAAGGTCCCTCTTCCTTGAACAAAGTGGGTGTGCATGAGGATCAACCTACTCATCCCATGGTAATGTACACACTTCCAATGGTAGTTGTTGGTTAGCTATGTATTCACTTCACAAGTGGTTTTTATTAATGTTATTTTTGCATTTTTACAGCATCAAGATGTAGAGTCATCCGTGCCAGACCTTAGAGGGATTGTTGATGCCGTTGTCAATGCCGCATCTACAATAGGGATAAGTCACAGTGAGGTACATCTACTTGAAAATTTGTAATTGTACATTTCATTTGTATTGTTTCTAGACATGCACAATGTCTAACTATTTAATCATTCAGTGAATGTAGCCACACCCTGGTCCATTAGTGCACGCAACTAAGGTTGATGTTCAACCTACGGCTCCTCTTACTACTGAAGAGCACCAGCCTCATCCCCAAGAAATGGTTTTTTCGGTGAGATGTTCATTTTTTACATAATTGATTAGTACTTTCTCATTCATGTACATGTTGATAATTCTTAAGATAATTGACATATTTTTTTTATTCACAGAGAAGCAATATGGCAATGAGGCTCACTGCAAGGTCAAGTACAGCAGAGGCACCTACACCCTCGACACCACAGGCACCTATACCCCCGATGGATGTAGTGAGTCTTTGTTTTATTTATAGTTGAGTCATATTTTATATTTTCAAACTTTGTTATTGATGGATAGTAATAATTCAGTTACCTGATCAAGAAATATTGTCATTGATTTGTAGTCACCAGAGATGCACAGTGGTCATAGACAGAGCCAAAGAGCATCAGGGTCCGGGAAAAACAAGAGAAAGTTAGAATTTTGATGTGTTAGTCTAGGACAAATATGTATTTTTATGTACATTCTAGATTTAGAGTATAGTGGCGCGGTCCATGACATATGTACTTTTGTTTGCACATGTACATCAAATATGTTTTTGATACATGTACATTGACAGGCCATAGATCTAGGCCTTATATTTTTGTATTATAACTTTCATGGTATAAAAAATATTTCATATCAAGGCTCTTGAGATATTCATGGTTCAGTCTTTTAAGTGTGATTATACATTTGTGGCGAAGAATGTTTCTATGTGTAATGTTCCCAATTTTTTATAGATTTTACGATTGTATGGATATATCAGTTATAAATTTGAGAACAATGCACAATTACAATAAATTACGTAATGACAAAAATATACATTTTAATTGTTTTTTACCACAATCCAATTGCATATATAGTGTTATATTAACAATGTCAAATTGTATTCAAAAACATGGAACATAGGTCTAATACACATTTAAGCACCCGGCACAGCTAAGCAACTGATCCAACTTGGTGGAATACAAAAGCACCTTACCCACATAACAACCTAACAAACATTTAAAGGATGCATGAAGTTGACACACTTAAATGATGCACCAGTGTGGTCTACATAAATAAAAATATTTTTTGGCATGATGTCTTTCATCTAACGAGTACATGGGATACACATCAAACCTAAAAGTATCCGAGTATTATAAGGTTGATTCAAAATAACGGTTATGACTATATCCTGCACATTATGTATTGCCTGCACATTATTTTATCATTTTGTTAATGTACATGGCATTTGATGAATGGCCTTGAATAACAACTTTGAAAGAGACGAAAGTTATGTGTGATTAATGTACATGGCATTTTCGAAGCATTCGTAGCATGAAGATATATATATTTTGTAATAATGGTGTAATAGAATGGCCACTTGTTTCTAAACATAAACATGTTCCATTACATGGTGACTGACTTAATGGCATTGTCTCCTCCTGCATTTCATCATACAAACTCTCACATCTCTTATATGATGGGAAGATCTACAATCGCCTTCAAGTTGACCTTTATGTGCAAAAATTTCACGTTCACTTACTGAGCAAAACCCTAGTTTCCAAAATTGACAAAAAAAAATGATCCCTTGTCCATGGACCTAGAGTAGAGGGCCACTCTAGCACTATCGTGATGTACTGAATCCAACAGAGCTAAAAGTTCATCGATTCGAGCAACGGTCATCAATCTATGGAACGTTGAATCCCACCTGCCACAAGCTTTTAAGGACACCCATTGAATCCCTAACCGGGGCATAGAGTGGAAACCGTGCATCAAAAAGGGCTTTTAGTGTGTCGTGCAAGCATGTTTAGGCAGGTTCCATGCGGGAACGCTAGCCACACATTCACAGTCAACGAATTTGCAAAGCGGACCCATATGTGCAGAAATTGGACATTCACTTACTGAGCAAAACCCTAGTTTCCAAAATTGACCAAAATAATGGTCTCGTCTCCATGGAAGCAGATTAGAGAGCCACCCTAGCACTATCTCAATGTCTAAAATCCAACGTAGCTGACGGTTTGTCGATTCGAGCAATGGTCATGATTCTATGGCACGTTGAATCCCACCTCCTCGAGACTTTCAGGGACACCTGTTGAATCCCTGCTCGGGGCATAGAATGGAAACCCTGCATCAAAAAGGAATTTTGGTGCTTCGTGCAAGATTTTCCAAGCATGTATTATGTGAGAATGCTAGCCACACCTTCACGGTTGAGTAATATGCGAATTTGACCCCTATGTGCAAAAATTTCACATTCACTTACTGAGCAAAACCCTAGTTTCCAAAATTGACCAAAATAATGGTCTCTTCTCCATGGAACTGGATCAAAGGTCCACCCTAGCACTATCCCGACGTCCTGAATCCAACGGAGCTGATAGTTTTTTGATCTGAGCAATGGTCATGATTCTGTGGCACGTTGAATCCCACCTCCTACAGGCTTTCAGGGACACCCATTGAATCCCTACCCGGGGCATAGAATGGAAACCGTGTATCAAAAATGGCTTCCAGTGGTTTGTGCAAGAATGTTTAGGCATGTGTTATGTGGTAACACTAGCCACACCTTCATAGTCGAGCAATATGCGAATTTGACCCCCATGTGCAAAAATTTCACATTCACTTACTGAGCAAAACCCTAGTTTCCAAAATTCACCAAAATAATGGTCTCTTCTCCATGGAAGTAGATTAGAGGACCACCCTAGCACTATCTCGATGTATGAAATCCAATAGAGCTAATGGTTTGTCGATCCGAGCAATGGTCATGATTCTATGGCACATTGAATCCCACCTCCTCCATACTTTCAGGGACACCTGTTGAATCCTTACCCGGGGCATAGAATGGAAACCGTGCATCAAAAAGGACTTCCGGTGGTTTGTGCAAGCTTGTTTAGGCATTTATTATGTGGGAACGCTAGCCACACCTTCACGGTCAAGCAATATGCGAATTTGACCCTTATGTTCAAAAATTTCACATTCACTTACTCAGCAAAACCCTAGTTTCCAAAATTGACCAAAATAATGGTCTCTTATCTATGGAACCAGATTATAGGGCCACCCTAGCACTATCCCAATGTCTTGAATCCAACGTAGCTGATGGTTTGTCGATCCAAGCAATGATCATGATTTTGTGGCATGTTGAATCCCACCTCCTAGAGGCTTTCAGGGACACCTGTTGAATCCCTACCCGGGGCATAGAATGGAAACCGTGTATAAAAAATGGATTTCAATGGGTCGTACAAGAGTGTTTAGGAATTTGTTATGTGGGAACTCTAGCCACACCTTCATGGTCGAGCAATATGTGAATTTGAACGCCATGTGCAAAAATTTCACATTCACTTATTGAGAAAAACCCTAGTTTACAAAATTGACCAAAATAATGGTCTCTTCTCCATTGAACCAGATTAGAGGGCCACCCTAGCACTATCCCAATGTCATCAATCCAACAAAGCTGACGGTTTGTTGATCCGAACAATGGTCATGATTCTATGGCACGTTGAATCCCACCTCCTACAGGCTTTTCAGGGACACCTGTTGAATCCCTACTCGGGGGCATAGAATGGAAACCATGTATCAGAAATGGCTTCTGGTGGGTTGTGACAGTAAGGTAAGATTAGGGTTTCCCAGGTAGGGTTGTGGTTATGGGCCATGCATGTTAAACAATAAATCCTAGTTAGGGATAGGGTTTTCCAAGTTTGGCCTTCGTTGGCATGAAATGCATTGTCCAGCTTTGGCCCAATTCTCTTATTATCTTTTATTATCTTTTAAGTAGAGGTGATTTGTCAAGAAGGAAATTATACAAGCATTAAAACATAAGTTTATCGTTTTAGCATCTTGTTTACATCATCCTAGTTGTATATATCGGCTAAAAACATTGACAATATTACCTACTTGAAAAATTAGGGTTTTAGTCCTGTAAGAGAGCCTACAAATAACTTTGATAGGTATGACCTACAGAGGTACATCTATGTATTATAATGTTATGTATATCATGTGAGTGAGATCTTGAAATGTTCATATGATTGATATATATGGTTTATTGATCATACTTAAAATTTGGCATGTTCATTAACTTGACATACAAGAGAATTTTTGGCATATTTATAAACAACATTATGGAAAATTTCGCATGTCAAGAACAAAAAATTGACATATTCATAAGAAACATACATGGAAAAATTAAAATTATGATACATACCTCATCGTGCTAGATCCTACCTAATATCATACAACCAAGGCCTCTGGATCATCTCTTATAATCATGGTCTCCATTAGTCTCTTGTGCTATGTATCTGGTAAGAAGTAGCGTACAAGAACACAAAATTTACATATTCATAAGAAACATACATGGGAAAATTAAAATTATGATACATACCTCATCATGCTAGATCCCACCTAATATCATACAACCAAGGCCTTTGGATCATCTCTTATAATGACGGTCTTCATTAGTCTCTCATGCTATGTATCTGGTAAGAAGTAGCTTACAAGAACACAAAATTGACATATTCATAAGAAACATACATGGAAAAATTACAATAATGATAAATACATCATCATGCTAGATCCCACCTATTATCATACAACCAATCCCTCCAGATCATCTCTTATAATGATGGTCTCCATTAGTCTCTCGTGATCTGTATCTGGTAAGAAGTAGCATACCTTCGATGAATTCCGACTAGGCATTGTTCGTACCTAGAGGTTTGTACCAATGATTAAGTTGGTAAAGTGATACACACTTGCACCTGGTTTGTAATCCCTGTAAACATATCTGCCCTTCTTTCTTGCATTGTTGTCATGTGTAAGATATTCACCTTTAACAACCATAGACCTGATGGGGAAGTGGTTGTTTTCATCATCAGTCATGGACATAATGAGGGTTTTCTTTCCCTCTATACAACGTGCCAACCAGTAATCACCACCCCATTCACTATCTTTTGAGACAACCACTGCATATATGTGTCCTGTATAGTATGATTGTAGGTATATGATCAAATACTTTTCATGTGATACAAGACCATTAATATGAGTTTCAAGACTACGTAATTTTTACAAAAAAATGTTAAGGAAATGTATCATACCAGATTGTACAAGGTCTGATACATGATCAAAATCTAAAGAAATAGATGATTAGTCTTCTTCCAATGGAGTTAGCTCAACAATTGCACATTGATCAAGTGGAAGTGATATGTGATCCCATCCATCAACCCAATCCAATGGTTCACACACATCCCAGTCACCATCACAACAAGGCGGGCAAAAAAAGATAGTTTTCTGGTCCAAATTTCAAATACTAGGTTATCAGAGCTTCGAACGAAATGAAAGCCACGAGTCCTAGGAACAGTCTTGCATTCCCATGCATGTGAACGATCTATGTCTACCACCTCCCAAAAAAATATCTCCACATGTCTCTTTCTTGTGGATTCTACTCGCATAGCTGATTCCTCTCCCATTACTGACGTGCACCACTTGACTATATATTGAGCATTTTGAATAGTAGATATTGCAGATAATTTCAATTCCTCTCTTCATAGGGCTGTTTTGACACATGCTCTGGCTCCATCATGCTCTCCTTTACCATGCCCAGTCTCAAAATAGTTCCACATATGTGGAACTTTGTAGTTTTTATGCAATGAATACAACCATTGAAATATGTGCGCATTTTTTAACTGACCAACACATCCATCAGACCAAATCCAGTGCCGATTCATCTATATGTTCCTTCCCTTCAAATGATCATAGAACATGATGAAGCAATGACGTACATAGTGGAAGTCATGGCACCTATCATCACTTATGTAGAAGTGATATTCCTTTAGAATTTCTCTTTTCTCTTCACTGCCATTTGGGTCATGCCTATATGTGATATGCACCATCAAGGAAACCTGCTCAGAGTGATAATACTGACTTTGGATCTCATTTTGAGATTGCAGAGTGTAGTTCTCGGCAAAATCAACAACTAAAAGTATAGTACCATGAGGAAATGTATCTCTGCATATTCTAAACTTCTCATCCTGCCATCATGCCAAGTGGACATGCTTAACATATTGACGTGTCTTTTCAATAAATTCCTTGATGAAGACACTAACTTGTACCTATTGACACAAAATGATCTCAATATCAGGATTTTTTGTAAGTAAGGAATGAAATGCAACTGTTCAAACATAAATTTATAGATAAATGCATGTACCTGAGATGTCACCAGTTGTATTTTTTTGCTTTCTTTCCCTGGGACTATTTCATAGCTGATATATTTGAAACTTTTCATGTCTGTAACCATTTTCCCAAATTCATTGTCTCCAGTCTTGTGCATACATTGGCTCAATAATGCCATTCCAGCACAGTTGGAGCAAGTTCCATCCAAAAAGGATTTTGCATAGTAAGTTTACCCCTCAGTCCTATTGCACATGATACTATGAATGAATTCTCTTGATGAGGTTGGTGGTATTGTCAAGGAGCAATCCTGCACATTGTTGGTATGCAACACACGACGAATGTACAAAAATGTTTCATAGTAATATTCATATTCTACATGGTATCTACAACAGCAAGCATTATGAAGAGTATTTATTCTAACATACCAAGGCTTACATTTCTCGAAATATCTTTTCCCCAAATACAATTTTCTATGTTCATTCCTAAATTTCCCGTATAGTTCTGTCTGTGTTATATCAAGAAGATGCTTAATATGTGGTCCATGGTCCTTTGAACCCCTTCTCAGTTTTAGTACATCCTTTCGGTTGGAAGAAGGCTTTGTGTGATCATGCCAAAAAATCTGCACTAGTCCTTGTACTGCATCAACTAGCTTCATGTTAGAACATGGCAATCAACCAATAAAGGCCCAAAAATCTATCTGGGCGGTTGTGTCAAGATGTTCTCTTCTAATAGAATACCTACGGAGGGTTTTTACATTCAAATTAACTAGTTTAGATGTAGGCTTGAGAAAACGAAGGAACCTAGTGTTCTTATTTACAATTGCTTGTGACAACACACGACGAGCCGCATTGCGGTCCTTTGACTGTGTGTTCTTACCAATTTTACCAAAGGCATCTACTAAGCTTTTAACTACATGAGAACTTGGTCCAGAAGGATTTATCATATTTATCCCTAACGATTTCCTAACAATATTCATGACCCTAGATTTTAACAATGATAAAAATAATCTACATTTATCTTCGTCACATTTCTCCTCAAAAATATTTATTTAATATCTGTTGAGTTTGATAAGCAATACTACATTTAGATAGCGTACCTTCAATGGAATTGAGGAGTCCTTCATCAACTTGTATACACTTTGGATTTCTTCGATGTGTGCTTTCTAATGGAGGGAAGGGGGTTGGATTTCTATCATCTAGTGCATCAACAATACACTCTGGCGTTTCAGTAGCAACTTGTTGTCCTTCACTCTCTTCCTGGTAGTTGGATGGTGGAAGTACAACATCCTCATCGATGGACCGGTTAATATTTTCTTCTTCAACAGTAGGCTCCATGTCCAACACCTCTTTAACAGTAGGCTCCATGTACACCACCTCTTCATGAGCTTTGTCTTGAGATGGTAACTTATCACTTTGACTTGATGTGCGATTTGAAACATCCCCCAATGAGCAACTATGTTTTGCTTCTTGAATACTTCCATGGGGTGCTTGTTCAACAACTATTGTGGAAATTGAAGGTTCCTCTAGTGAATGCTTCCTTTTTTCTTGTGCTGGATTAATAGGATGAACCGTTGTATCCTCTATAATTGGATTTCGATTAGTTTCCAAAGAAAGCCTCTGATTCATCATGTCTATTCTTTTCTTTTCTTTCTCTTCTTCGATGACTTCTTGAGGTCTCTTCTTCCTTGTTGATTTTCTTCCTCGGTTACGTACATTCCCCATCACCACAATGATCAATGTCAATATAGTTTGTTCTTGTTGCTCCTCAATTACAAGCTTCCAAACCTTTAACTTGCTTTATAACTATTGATCCTTCAAGGTGCTTCAATCTTCCTTCTCAATTGTTCATATTTCCCATCAAAACAATAATGATCGGGAAAATTTACCTTTGGTTCTCTTGAATAATAAGCAAATGAAAGTTATATCCACCATCACCATGAAATGACATTGAAGCTTGATATATTATCTTGTGTGCTCCTCAACCATGAAAGATGTCCTCAATGCTGCACCTGCATAACAAAAAGAATGATGGAGAATGTGTAGATTGTGAGTATTTCCACAGGCAGGCTTGTGCTCTTGAAAAAAAATGCGCGCTAATAAGAATTTTCATAAAAATAGAGTGAAGTTGCTCTCGGACAAGGAGAATTCACTGTTTTAACAGTCCCAAAACACGCACGTGTTATATAGAGTCAAAATGCGTACGTGATTTGTATAAGCAAAACGCGCACGCGATATGTTTAAGCACAATTAATGGGGTGGGTGCATGGCTAAGGCTTTCCTAATTTCTTAAATATTTCTTAATTTATTTATTATTAAGTTTAGCTTAAGAAGATATACTAAAATCATTTTATATTAGTAATCCAAAATCCAATTTTTAAGGAGAAATTAAACTTAAATAAATTACACACAACCTTCATTATTATGACATATATAATTTAAGGACATAGGAACTTAAATGAGTTAGAAATAAACATATACTTCATTACTTAGACATGATTTAGAATACATTCAATGTAAATATAAATATAGAAATTTAATATAAATATTTAATAAAAGAATATCTTTTTGATTAAGATAATTAGTCTATCCAATAAAATTGTTATCTAACATCCTAAACAATAACAATATTGTGTTGATGAAGATAGTAGACCTACCTCTTAAAATTTATGTTTGATTTTACTTATTATAAAACATTTATTATTATAGATGAAAAACAATATTATTAATGAAAATGATTAACTTACCTATTAATGATGACGATGGTGATGATGATGACGATGGTGATGATGATGTTGATGATGATGACGACGATTGTGATGATGATGTTCATGATGTTGATGGTGATGATGATGATGACGATGTTCATGATGTTGATGGTGATGATGATGATCATGTTGATGATGATGATGATGATGATGATGATGATGAAGTTGATGATGATGACGACGATGATGATGATGAAGATGAAAATGATGAAGATGATGATGATGAACATGGCGATGTTGATGATGATGATTGAAGATCAATGATCATGGTGATGATGGTGATGATGATGAAGATGGATCATGTTGATGATCATGATGATGATGATGATGATGATGATGATGATGACGATGGTGATGATGATGTTTATGATGTTGATGTTGAGGATGATGATGATGATGATGAAGATGATGATGATGATGATGATCAAGTTGATGATGATGATGATGATGATGATGAGGAAGGTGATGAGGATGATGAGGATGAGGATGATGATGATGATGATGATGTTGATGATGATGATGATGACGATGGTGATGATGATGTTCATGATGTTGATTGTGATGATGATGATCATGTTGTTGATGATGATGATGATGATGACGATGGTGATGATGATGTTGATGATGATGATGATGATGAAGATGAAGGTCTCTTCTTCCTTACTAATGAGGATGATGATGAGGATGATAATGATGGTGTTCATGATGTTGATGGTGATGATGATGATCATGTTGTTGATGATAATGATGATGATGATGAAGGTGTTGATGAAGGTGATGATGATGATGAGGATGAAGATGATGATGAGGATGATGATGATGATGTTCATGATGTTGATGGTGATGATGATGATGATGATGAATGATGATGATGTTCATGATTTTGATGGTGATGATGATGAGGATGCTGATGATGATGTTCATGATGTTGACGATGATGATGATGATGAAAATGATGATGATGAATGATGATGATGTTCATGATGTTGATGTTGATGATGATGATGATGATTATGTTCATGATGTTCATGGTGATGACGATGAGGATGATGATGATGATGTTCGTGATGTTGATGGGGATGACGATGATCATGTTGATGATGATGATCATGATGATGAAGGTTATGATGATGATGAGGATGAGGATGATGATGTTCATGATGTTGATGGTGATGAGGATGATGAGGATGATGATGATGATGATGATGATGATGAAGGTGATGATGATGATGATGATGATGATGATGTTCATGATGCTAATGGTGATGATGATGAGGATGATGATGATGATGTTCATGATGTTGATGGTGATGATGATGATGATGTTGATGATGAAGGTAATGATGATGATGAGGATGAGGATGATGATGAGGATGATGATGATGATGTTCATGATGTTGATGGTGATAATGATGATCATGTTGATGATGATGATGATGATGAGGATGAGGATGAGGATGATGATGATCATGTTTATGATGATGATGATGATGATGAAGGTGATGATGACGATGAGGATGAGGATGATGATGAGGATGTTCGTTATGTTGATGGTGATGATGATGAGGATGATGAGGATGATGATGATTATGTTCATGATGTTGATGGTGATGATGATGAGGATGATGATGAGGATGTTCATGATGTTGATGGTGATGATGATTATCATGATGATGATGATGATGATGATGATGATGATGAAGGTGATGATGAAGGTGATGATGATGATGAGGATGATGATGATGATGGTCATGATGTTCATGGTGATGATGAGGATGAGGATGATGATGATTAATGATGATGATGAATGATGATTATGCTCATGATGTTGATGGTGATGATGATGGGGATGAGGATGAGGATGATGATGATGATGTTCATGATGTTGATGGTGATGATGATGATGAGGATGATGATGAAGAATGATGATGATGTTCATGTATACATAGATGTTATGGAGGTTGCCGAAGCTGAAGAGGTTGAGGAAGCCAGAGTATAGAGAGACCATTGGGACCAAGGTGGTCCAAATGACCAGGGTGGTCATGCTTAGATCTAGGACATTTTGATGGATTGTGATCCACATTTTGTATATTTTTGTATATTATACAGTTATGACTGGATTTGAGGATTAGAATCGACCTATATATGGACATATACTTACACACACACACACACACACACACACACACACACACACACACACACATATATATTGTTGTTGGTTTATTTATAAGTGTTTTTTATGTGCATGTTGTATATTTTTATGAAATGTGTGTTAGATGCCAATCTAAAATGTAATTAGCATATACATTAGTCAATGAATTTTGATTTCTTGGAATGTGATTGAATATAAAAACTTCAAAATTTCTTTCCAATAACCTAATTTGCATGAACTGACGTAATAGAATAGGGCTTCGCACTTGATAAGCTCGATTGTGTTGGGAAATCACCAGTTGAGAGTCCAAATGGACTTCGAGCTAGGTGATACCACATGACAAAGCATCCCATAGAAGCTCAATTACAGCCCTATATTCAGCAACATTGTTAGAAGAAGGACCTAAACAAACACCTCCTATGGCAACTAGCTATCTTGAGGGAGAGTAAATGACCCACGCTGCTGAAGCTAGATTACAAGTGTGGCGATTGGAGCCATCGGTGAACCCTATATACCTCTCAGAAAACATCTGCAACAACCAGCAGATGGTATAAAAAACAAAACCAACAACCTAATGTACATAAAAATACATACAAGAAAAATACAAGAAAAAGTGCTAAGCCTAAGCATAGTACTTCTTCAGGTAGAGCCCATTTCTAGGCTCAGGCACCTTGTTCCCATCAAAATCAATTAACTCATATGGGCCCTTCTTCAAGAATTCCGACACGACATAAGGTCCTAACCACATGGCCTTGAATTTTCCTGCCCCCAGGGGTTCTTTGTATTGGTCCCAAAGAAAGAGAAGTTCCCCCTCAGAGAAAACTCGAGGTTTGACCATTTTATCATATTGAGTTTTGACCCTATTCTTATGAACTTGATTAGCAGTCAGTGCATCTCTACACTGTTCATCAAGGTGTTCTAAATGTACCAGACGTTCATCAAGCTCTGTCGTATCAGGTAACACATGAATAGCTATTTTTAGAGACAGGATTTCACACTCAATTGGGGTAACTGCTTCCACTCCATGGACAAGTTGGAAAGGGGAGAAACCCGTAGCAGTTTTGACATTAGTTCGGTAGGCCTGAAGAGCAGGATATAGCATGATGTGCCAGTTAGAACAAGCTGCATCAATTGTATGTTTAAGGATAGTCTTTAAAGTTTTGTTTATAGCCTCAACCTGACCATTTGCTTCCGGATAGTACGAAGATGAATGTTCTTGTCTAAATCCGAGAATAGTGGTTAGTTCCGTCATCATGCTATTTTGAAAATGACTCCCATGGTTAGTGACAATCACTTTGGGTATACCAAACCGTGCTATAATCTGATTGAATAGGAAGAAAGCTATTGTTTCCCTGTGGGATTTAAAAGTAGGCATTGCCTCTGCCCATTTCGTAAAATAGTCAACAACGAAAATAATATATTTATGCCCCCCAGCCGAGGCTGGGTTACATGTCACATAATCAATCCCCCATTTCATGAAGGGGCCTACCGAGACAATGAGAAACAACGGAGCGGGATGTGACCGCATTTTCCTAGTGTAAAGCTGACAAGGATGACAGTGCTTCACTGCATCCACACAATCTTTGAAGATCATGGGCCAAAAATAACCAGCACGTAGTATTCTTCTGGGCCATTGCTAACCCAAATAAATGACCCCCACACGCTCCTCTATGGGAATCATTCAGGACAATCTCTGCTTCCTCATGGGTAAGGCATCGACGCAAAATGGAATATACCCCTATTCGATATAATGTATATCCTATGATGAGGTAGTTCTTAGCATGAAGGCATAATTTACGTTGTTCCTCCCATGAGGAAGCTGCAGGATACTTCAAATTCTAGAAATATATAAGAATATACCCATATCAAGGATCAAAGGTTGATATTAAGAAGATGTGCTCATCTAGGAATGAGTCATCTTCAACGGCTACATCTTCTTCAGTAGGAAATTTTTCTATAAGCTCACCAAAAACTAAGGACTTTTTATACTTAACGGACTGAAAATCCAAGTCAAACTCTTGGAGAATGACTATCCATTTATTGAACTTTCCCCCAACAATCCATTGGGATAAAAAATATTGAAACGGATTCACATCCGCAACTACTATTGTGGTCCTCAATAAAATGTAGTGACATAACCTTTGAATAGCATAGACAGCTGCTAAGGCTAATTTCGCAATGTGGGAGTACCTGAGTTCAGGACTGGCCAAAGCACAACTAAGATAATAAACGACATGCTCTACAAGCTTATCGTCCTCCTAGACCAGCACTACCCTAATGGTTAACTCAAATGCAGCCATATACGATATAAAATCCCTAGAATAATCTAGCAGACGCAGTAAGGGTGCCGACAACAAAGATTCTTTCAATGCCTCGAAAGCAAGTTGTGCAGTTTCATCCCATACAAATGGGGTGTCCTATTTGAGTAGGCGCATGAAACCTTTAGTAATATTGGCATAGTTAACAATAAAACGTCGAAGAAAATTAGACTTCCCTTGCAGGCTTTGAAGTTGCCCGATAGACCGAGGAGGAGGTAGATTTACAATGGCCTCAACTTTTAATGGATCCACCTAGATGCCTCTATTAGAGACAATGAACCCGAGCAATCTTCCTAACTCGATGCAGAATACACACTTGTAGGGATTCACGCAAATTTTATAATATCTGCATCTCTCAAATATCAACCGTAAGTGTTCTGGATGTTGAATCCTATTACAAGAATGTGCAAGCAGATCATCAAGGTAAGGTTCAACAATGGCTTTAATATCATGGAAGGCAAAGTTCATAGCCTGTTGAAAGGTTTCCCAAGCATTTTTTAATCCAAAGGGCATTTTCTTGTATGCGAAGGTACCCCAAGGACAAATGAAAGCAGTTTTGTGTTGGTCTTCTAGTTTTATTTGAATTTGATTGTATCCGGAGAAACCATCCATAAACGAGAACACCTCACTTCTCGCACAAGAATCTATAATCTGGTCTATAAATGGCATGGGATAGTTGTCCTTACGACAGGATTTATTCAAATCTTTGAAGTCAGTACAGACGCAGATAGTCCCTTGCTTCTTATCAACAGGAATAGGGTTGGATACCCATTCTGTCAAATCTATGGGATAGATAAAACCAGCCTTCAACAGCTTTTCAACTTCAACCTTCACAGCCGCCGCTTTGTGCGGGTTAACGGGTCTTAACTTTTATTGAACCAATTTGGCATCAGGATATGTTCGGATTTCGTGTTCAACAATTGATGGATCTATGCCTGCAATCTCCTCATATGACCAGGAAAAGACATCGCAGAATTCCTTAAACAAGGTAGTATAGATAGCAATCTCTTCAGGAGAGCAGTTTGCACCTATGTATATGTTTTCCATGAGATCAGGATTTAGAGAGATGTTAATAGGTATAGTGGCGGAAATATTTTCCATATTCCCCTCGGTAAACATTCCTTCCCTGGGTAAGGGATTAATGGGTGTATCAACATCTTCTAACAGTCTCAAACGAAACTCTTGATTTTCTATTATGCTTAGTTCTGGAAGAAAATAGGATCGATGGTGAAGATCCTCACAAATATTACCACGTCCACTCATGGCTTCCAAGATGGCTTCATCAAAAGGTAAAACCATGTCTAAACAATCTGTAGAGTGCGAAGAGTTTTCCGCCCATCCAAGAAAATAGACTTCTTCTAGGTCCTCCAAGACTATAAGAGGATTCAGAATGGGGCCAACAGTGGTTTGAGTGATAGCTTGGTAAGCTACTTCCGCTGCCGATAAGGGCACCTCTGGTTCGTGGGGAAAAGGGAGAACCCAAGGATCAGTCCTATCAACAACCATGGCTATGGACCTCCCCACACTAGTAGAACCAATATAGTTAAATGGGGCTGGAAGATCAAATGTGCCCATCAGTGATGTGTACATTCCATCCCCCAAGCTCTGTGCAACAGGTTTGACTTGATCAACCAATGGCACAGCGGACTCATTAGACTCTAAATGGACTTTTCGAGTAAAATCAAGTTGGTCAATAGTAACCAACTTGCCCTCATGTGGAAAAACCACTACATGAAAGACGACCGACGCAATAGTAGAAAACGCATTAGTCCAGTTTCTTCCTAGAAGCAAATTATAGTCCAAAGGTGCATCAATCACTTCCAACTCAATAGACACTGCTTTCCCTACCAGCTTAATTTCAAAAGCCGGCAGGATACCATGTGGACAGAAGGACCTTCCATCAAAAGCAGTAAGTAGAGTGTTTGACGGAACCAGCTATGGGGATCTGAGAGCTTTCCAATAGGTCAAGGACATAACGCATGTAGAAGCACCCTTGTCAAAAAATTCCCTTCCAATGGTCTTTCCACCATGGATGACATCTACTGATAAGGCTACATGATAAGGTAGGCGAATTTTAACATCACACAAATGAAATTCCTCCATGAGACTCAATGAGTCCATGCTGCCTAAAGATGCTAAGAGGGCATCCCGCTGGGTGGGACAACTCTGTAACACCTCTAAAGCTGACATTGCACACGGGGTTTGGGCTATATATTCAACCACGGAGTAGTTTGAAGCATCCCTAGTGTTAGGTTTATGTAAGGTCTTCTTGAAGACACCCTTCGGTATCTTCAGCATAGTTTCAGCAGGCTTCTCTATCATGAGAGGGTTAGAAGTTTCACCTACAGCTTTACCCTTCTTAGAAGTCTCTTTCTCATAATTTTTATTCCTCGTCTATAACAAAGTCGAAGATCGAACCATGTTGATATAGTTTGGGTCAGGGGCATTTTGAGTGCCCCTTGCTACATTAGAAGCTAAAGCAGAGTTCTGTCCTTGGGGAAAAGGATCCTTCAGGACAGCCGATTGTTGAGCTTTAAGCAGCTTCTGGGCTTGTTCCATAAGGGGAAAAAGGTGAGTAAGGTGGTCCTCGTGGCACAACTTACATGAAAACTTAACCTTCTACTTTTCTTTCTTGCCCCCGTCAGCATTATTCATGGGTTTCTTCTTGTTTTGGTTTCCCTCTCCTTTCTTTCCTCTCTTTTTCTTCCCACCGGGCTGCTGATTGCCCTTCTGAGAGGTTTGTGCAAAAACATTTGCACTTTGGGGGGAGGGGGTAGCCTTTTCTACCTCTGCCATAGACTGCTTGACGGACAACTGATGAAGTTTCTTAGCCAAAGACTCTACGATGGGAGAGTTTATGGACCCAACCACACCATCGGCATGGGGTCCAAGCTTAGGCTTCTCCACATCGTGGGTAGGCCTCAGTGCCTTAGGGATAATCTCATACAAGATCCCATATTGTGAATAAATCAAATCCAATTGCTGGGCCTTGAGAATGGCTTCTTCTTCATTCGTCACTCCTGGGGTGGATATGTCCTTAGATATGTAGGGAAATAGGGATTTAAGGAACCGCTCTAGTAGGAACTTAGGAGGGATGGTGGCTTTTATAAGGCTCTTTTGCCTCCTCCAATCTTGGATATGATCCAAGATGTGGGTAGCCTTGTTCTACCTAAAGGTAGATAACAAGTCCATTCCGAAATCATATGGGACCGGAAGCTGAAAGTGGCTGAGAAATGCACTAGCTAAGTCCCAGAAACTACTGAAGGCAATAGAAGGTAACTCAATATCCATTTTTCCATAGTACTTGTTAAGGTTCTCTAGAACAGCCTCAACCTGATTGAATATTCATTCAGTGAATTCAAAGAACACCATAAATGAAATGTCGTGGCATGAGCCCCAGGATCTTCACCAAATTTTCCATTGAATTTAGGGATGTCCGATGGCAATTTGGCGGGAACAGGTGGCCACGAGGGGTCATGCCTCACTGTGTAATTCATCAACTTAGACAAATATGGTAAGTTTAACATTGCCAGGAATGGAAGCTTGGGTCGAACTGAGGCACTAAAAGTGCCAATCTGGGGATTAGAGAGACCTGCCCCCGAATGCCCACAGGTAAAGGTGGAGTTGCCCCTTGCCACTGGTTGCGAAGTGGGTAGATTACTCTGAAACGGGTTCCATCCATAAGCCACAGGGTTATGAGTGGGAGGTACAATATAAGAAGTTCAAGCCGTCCCAATCGAAACTGGGGTCTGAAAGATAGGAGCCGGTATCCCTCCGCTAAATAACGAAAAGGGAGAGCTTGTAAACGAGGCCAAAATCAAAGTTTGAAAATTTTTCCCATAAGAGGTATTGTTTCCAAACTGCACTCCTACATAAGAAGGTGATGGGCCTACGTATGGAGTGGATGGGGGAATGTGCCCCCTATTCCAAGGAAATCCGTATATGAAAGCCGAGGATCCTACCGAACCACTCTGGGTAGTGTATGGAAAAGAAGAAGGAACAGTAGGTGTACTAGGAATCCCAGTAACCATATCACCAGAAGTACCTACTAAGTTTGATTAAACCAGTGGTTGGACCAGCCAGCTCACTGGAGTCAAAGGCATAGAAGGTATACTAGATCTACGGGCACTTACCGAGGGAGGTAGCACCCCTTCAGCGTGAACACAAAAGAACTTTCTCCCGCAGAAGACATAATCCTACCCACAGGGACACCTAAAATAGGTGAATCAAAAGGTCTAACCTGAACGATCGCAAGATTGTTTAAATCAGTCAAGGGTGTGTTAAAATTCCTTGCAAACCCATCAATCTGCAAGTATTCTATCTCAACTGTATCAATATTAAGACGGTTAGCTATAAGTGCTGGTTCACTTAGAACTTCACTTACTCCTACTGGTTCAAATGAACCGTCCATGTCCAATCTCCGCCTTTGGGGTGGAGGTGGAGGTTCCAATGTGACGAGAGGAGGAAGGTTTTGCAACCTTCTTGACCTTCTTATAGGTTGGTCCTCCATGATTGAAAATTTAACAAATCAAACCCTAAAGCCAACTAAAAACAGACAAAACCATGGATCACACACTATAAAAATTCCTAAAGTCTCAAACAATCAATCAAGGGTGAAAGATATGCTTTCCCGAAGAAAGCTGAAGAACGATTACTTGGCGTCCTTGAAGTGGTTCTTAGGCACAAGTAGAGGAATCATCCACCGCCCTCCCACACTTACAACAAGGGTTACCTTCCAAGCCCGTCCAAGGTGAACCAGAAATAGCCTTCTAGTTTACCTAGGTATGAACCCTAAATGTCAAGAGACTAAAGGCTACCTTAGCTATACCAACAGTCTGGGGGGACAGTCGCAAGCCTGACTCATACGCATGGGCAGGGTAGCTGAGCCCGAAACTCTGTCTAGGACATAATCCCCAGATGCATAAAAGACCTGATTTACATTTTGACAAGGAATCGAAGGGTTATCTCCTCAGTCCAATGCCTCCACACGGCCTCGTGCTTGACTCCCTTTTGAGAGGAGCTTCCCAGATACAATTGATAAAGACAAGGATTTACCTAACTAATGGTCCACTACGTCTAAATTTTAAAACTTATGGGAATTTTATACTTCCTATCCCACAAGTCTAGCCTAAGTTAGTAGGTGAATGGCCCCTAAAAATAAAAAATTACTAGTAAATTTTAATTATTGCGTTCATTTTAAAGGGCTATTTCTTACTCAAAAGGAAATGGAGTGATGAACTATGGTGTTTTTGACTCTATAAGAAATAAAAAAAGTAAAGGTGTATTTTTTTCAAAGCAAATTGCCACTATTAAAGCTATTTTTTTCTTTTTTTTGTAAATATAAATTGATGAACGAATGAAAACGATAAAGAGAAACTAAGACTATGTTTTTGTAGTTTTTGAGATTATATTTTAAAACTGAAATGAAAACTACTTATGCAGAAGCAAATGCAAAAGCTTGAAAAAAATTTCTTCACTTTTTAAAATGCTCAAACTCTACTATGCACCTAAAATGCACTAAAACTTGAGTATACTTGGATCAAATCAACTGTATAAAATAAGCAAACTGAAGTAAATAGGTCAATAAAACCAAGAATCAACCAACAACGAAAGACCAGGAACCCTAGCTTGGGTGTGTACAATGACAAGAAATCACTGCAAACTCACAAAGGTAAGTGACAAACCAACCACCATCAGAAGATAGACTGGAAAAACATTGCCCAAACCCTGATCACTGATTCGGAGAAAAACACTTCAACCTATAACCCAAATAGGCCAACCTACTTCAAAATGCAAACAGAGGACAATCCAAACAAAAGAAACCCAAGGGCTTTACAAGAAAGTGCAAAGTGTGGTCACCAAGGTCTTCAGACTGACTGCACAGTATTCATAAAGAAAGCCAACTAACAAACATGAATCACAAAGGGCAGGGACAAGCAAACCCTACCCCAAAAATCCCTATTTCTAGGCTTGTACGTGACTGTGTATAAGGGCAACTCGTGTACTGTACGCGACTGTCTAAGAGAGCAACCCGCATATGCAGGCCTCCATATGTGACTGTGTATGAGAGAAACCCACATACAGGTACAAAAATTTTCTCAAAAAAAAGAAAAATCCACAAGGCCTTCAAACACTATGGTAAGCATGAACCAGGATAAAATAGCACACACAAACTTCAAGGCAAAGACTGGTCAAGGGTGACAAAAATAACCTACAGCAGTCTGGACTCCCCAGTGGAGTCGCCAGTTCTATTGTACAGGAATAAACACCTTATAACCGAAGGTTTGGGGTTACCAACATACTCATCAAACTTGCAGGAAATCAACTTTAGAGTACAGAAAGGAAACAAGAGGATAGAATAGACTCACCCGATTCACGACGGTGGATCCTAGCTTTGTCCTCTTCTGCTCTGCTTCTCCAAATCCTTCAGGAATGTTTCTCCTTCACCTGTAAAGAACAAATCCTCAAAGTGCAAGCTTATACATGTATATAGAACAGGTTAGATAAATCATATATAGAGTCCTTAATCATAAATATTTATCAAACCGTGATACATGAAAGACATTCAAAACACATTTGGAAGAAGGATTCTATTTATTAACAATAGTGAATGAATTAAGATTACAACCCAACGCCTGAGACAAGGACTCCTCTGCAACCAAAGGATTTTGAGTTCCGCTGCTCCAAATACTTCTGAATAGACACCACCAGCATAACTTTTCTCTCCAAGTATCCTTCATTAATACCCTCCCCAAGGCCTTTATTTATACTTAGTGAAATAAGGCAGTTTCAAGGGTTAAGGAGGTTGAGACAATTGAATTTGTTATAGTTAAGGGCTTAACAAATCTCAAATAATCATGATTTATTATTTTTAATGTCAAAGGAAGGCATACGCGGGTATTAATACTGGCAACCCACAAATGACATGCGAGTTTCTCTAAGGGAATCCCGCGTACATATCTGTACGCGGGTTGCAATTACAAATACGCGCATACAATACGCGACATGCTATAGGAAAAGTCGCGTATGTACGCGGGTTGCATATAGGCAAAGGCGCGTATAGCAATTGACATATTCAAAGGTAAAAATGGCAAGCTAGATGGATAATCAATGTAGTTCATAATATGCCCATCTATAGAGTTTTAGGAAACCTTCAAATCATAAGTGTCCTTTTGTGTGCCAACATAAGAAATGTCAGCACTTGGATGGAGAAGTGAAAGTTGGGTAGATAACATGAAGGTGATGATGATGATGATGATGATGAGGATGATGATGATCATGTTCATGATGTTGATGGTGATGATGATGAATGATGATGATGTTGATGGTGATGATGATGAATGATGATGATGTTCATGATGATGAGGATGATGATGATGATGTTCATGATGTTGATGGTGATGATGATGATGAGGATGATGATGATGAATGATGATGATGTTCATGACGTTGATGGTGATGATGATGAGGATGATGTTCATGATGTTGATGGTGATGATGATGATGAGGATGATGATGATGCATGATGATGATGTTCATGATGTTGATGGTGATGATGATGAGGATGATGATGGTGATGAGGATGATGATGGTGATGATGATGATGATGTTCATGATGTTGATCGTGATGATGATGATCATGTTGATGATGATGATGATGATGATGATGAAGGTGATGGTGGTGATGATGATGATGATGAATGATGATGATGTTGATGATGTTGATGCTGATGATGATGATGATGATGTTCATGATGTTGATGGTGATGATGATGAGGATGATGATGATGATGTTCATGATGTTGATGGTGATGATGATGATCGTGTTGATGATGATGATGATGATGATGATGAAGGTGATGATGATGATGAGGATGAGGATGATGATGATGACGGCAATGGTGATGATGATGATCATGTTGATGATGATGATGATGATGATGAAGGTGATGATGATGATGAATATGAAGATGATGATGATAAAGGAGATGATGATGATGATGTTGATGGTGACGATGATGAGGATAATGATGATGATGAAGGTGATGATGATGATGAATATGAAGATGATGATGATGAAGGAGATGATGATGATGATGTTGATGGTGACGATGATGAGGATGATGATGAGGATGTTCACGATGTTGATGGTGATGATGATGATCATGTTGATGATGAGGATGAGGATGAGGATGATGATTATGATGATGATGATGTTCATGATATTGATGGTGATGATGACGAGGATGATGATGAGGATGATGATGATGATGTTCATGATGTTGATGGTGATGATGATGATCATGTTGATGATGATGAAGGTGATGATGATGAGGAGGATGATGATGATGTTCATGATGTTGATGGTGAGGATGATGATGAGGATGATGATGATGAATGATGATGATGTTCGTGATGTTGATGGTGATGATGATGATGATGATGATGATGATGATGATGATGATGTTCATAATGTTGATGGTGATGATGATGATCATGTTGTTGTTGATGATGATGGAGATGATGAGGATGATGATGATGATGATGATGGAAATGGTGATGATGATGATCATGTTGATGATGAAGATGATGAAGATGATGTTGATGGTGATGATTATGATGATGATGACGATGATAATGATGATGATGAAGGTGATGATGAGGATGACGATGATAATGATGATGATGAAGGTGATGATGAGGATGAGGATGATGATGATGATGTTCATGATGTTGATGGTGATGATGATGATGATAAGGATGATGCAGGTGATGATGATGGTGATGATGATGATGATGAAGATGATCATGATGATCATGGCGATATTGATGATGATGATGATGGTGATGATGATGTTGATGATGAGGAGGAAGAGGATGATGATCATGATGATGACGATGGTGATGACGATGATGTTCATGATGATGATGACGACAATGGTGATGATGATGTTCATGATGTTGATGGTGATGATGATGATCATGTTGATGATGATGATGGTGATGATGAAGGTGATGATGACGATGAGGATGATGAGGATGATGATGATGGTGATGATGATGATCATGTTGATGATGATGACGATGATGAGGAAGGTGATGAGGATGATGATGATGATGATGATGATGAACATGATGATGATGATGACGATGGTGATGATGATGTTGTTGATGATGACGATGATTGTGATGATGATGTTCATGATGTTGATGGTGATGATGATAATCATGTTGATGATGATGATGATGATGATGAAGTTGATGATGATGACGATGGTGATGATGATGAAGATGAAGATGATGATGATGATGATGATGAAGAAGATGATGATGATGAACATGGCGATGTTGATGATGATGATTGATGATCAATGATCATAGTGATGATGATGATGATAATGAAGATGAAGATGATGAAGATGATGATCATGTTGATGATCATGATCATGATGATGACGATGGTGATGATGATGTTTATGATGTTGATGTTAAGGATGATGATGATGATGATGAAGATGAAGAAGATGATGATGATCATGTTGATGATGATGATGAGGAGGGGGAGGAGGAAGAGGATGATGATGATGAGGATGATGATGATGGTGATGATGATGTTCATGATGTTGATGGTGATGATGATGACGATGACGATGGTGATGATGATGTTGTTGTTGTTGATGATGATGAAGATGAACGCGATGAAGATGATGATGATGATGATGATGATGATGATGAACGCTATTTTTTATTTTACAAAACGCGCACACGATTGGTTTTTACACGACACGCACATGTTTTGTTTATATAAAATGCGCACGCATTTTGTTTAACTAAATCGCCCTCGCATATTGTTTAAATTCAAAAATTTATTCCCTCCAAATGATAAGGCCGAGCCTCCACCCATGCTTTCATGGAATTCCTATGCCTATGTGTCTTCTTTTTACTTTGCTTCTGATTCAACATGCCTGTGCCTTGGAGTATGATTAACCATGGCTAATTCAGCATTATATCCAAATTTTCAATATGCTCTTGTTTAGCTGTTCGTCTGATTATGCTGCACACCTCCATTTTTTTATGAAATTTTAGAAACAGATATGGTTTTTTTGGTAGATTCTAAATATGTAAATTTTAACAAGAATACATAATTTTTTCTATTTTTTTCTTATTTATCTTCTGTCATCACTCCTCAACTCAAAAAACACACTGGTAGTGTTTCGTCCATATCTCTTTCGTTTCTCAATCATTTAAAAAAAAAATTGTATGGTGCACTAAAGAACACCAGCCTCTACATTCTATAAAAAACCCATTTCCAAATAATTGCATTAAGACATTCAAACACTGCACCCACAATTGAAGTCCCGTTTTCAAAGTTTGATCTCTTAGATAATTAAAAAAAAAAAAAAAATTATTATTGGAAAAATAGTCATGCACTAGTCCTATATGTTCTCTATATGTATACCAGTTTTCGTAAGTTTATTCCATCATTTAGACACTCAGATGCTGCACCCACAAAAACATATACCTTATAATTTGTCCAAAAAATAAAAAGTTCCCATTAAAATTTATCTAACTTTATATAGTTAACAACATTTTCAATAGAAAAAATATATATATTTGGAAAGATCATTAAATTTCCTACATTTCTTGTTTATTACTAATCGCAAGATTCATTGTGTAAGTGTCTCAAAATATCCATGCAAGTTGTTGGATGTCTATTTTTTCAGTTTTGTATTGCATCTAACACGCCAAAAAAGACCCTCAACTTTTTGAACACACCCTAAGAATTGTAATGTCCCGGTTTTGACCCCATTACATTAGATGTATATGATGTATATATTGTAAATGATCATGGTGTGGAGTTAAAGGCCAAGGCCCCACCATTGATCGGTTATGCTATGTTTTGGATTTAAATTTGTCACCGACGATATGTCAGGGCATGCAGCATATATTATATTGGTCATCATGTAAATATGCATCTATAATTAATTAAATGAATCCGACCAGCTACGCTCGTGGAAACTAAATCGAAAGGGGCATGATTTTCCCAAGGATGAGGATGGGGGGGGGGATTTGTCAATATTGAGCCAAAAAGGGAAAACCCATGTGTCATATTCCTTTGTTTTATTCCAACTACCTCCATTTAATAATTTCTGCTGGCAGCTGGGAAAAGTTATGGCAGTTAATTGTTTTGGGAGTGGGGTGGCAGGACTGTCAGTCCATGCCTCCACTCACACTCCACCCAGCAGTTGACTTCGGAATGGCAAGGGGAATCCTTCACGCACTCTTCACCCATGCAAATTTTTCTTCCTCTCTCCATGAGTTGTTGAACACGCACACACTGAAATTTCGCATCCTTCCTGTTGTTTGTTCATCCACGGGCAAAAACGGAGCTGTTTTTCCTCACGCAGGACCTCCATTGTCCGTTCCTTTCCTCGCTGGGTTGGATTGCTTCCTCACGCACAGGAATTCTCCTGGTTTCCAGCTGATACAACGAGCTGAGAGCTATGCGTTTTCACCCACGATTTCCTGAAAAGAGCCATTCACATCCTCAACTGTATGTTCTCCTTACAGACCGGTATGGTTGTGTAATTTCCATCAATTTAATGCTGAGATTGGAACTATTGTTCTCCCCCCCCCCCCATGTTTACTGTTTAGTTGGGACTGTGTAATTCAATTTTTGGGAGTCGTTTTGGCCACGAGAGGGCCAAGAATGACTTAGAAATCGTTTTCCTTGTTTAAGCTGTGACAGCTAAATTAATTGCCGGAGTGCAATGTTTGGTCTTCGGACTGTGGGAGGAGCAGGGATGTTGGCTTAGATTTGCTTGATAAACCTGGTGGCTGGAAACCACATAGACAGAGCTAGAGGGATAGCCTTCTTCTCCGTCACCCCTGAATAGTATTGGAAGCGAATGCAGGGCCTGAGGGAGTGTGTAGCAGAGAAGGGGCTAATTCCTTGTGTTGGGTGTGTTTGGGTGTCTTAGAGGTCAGGCTAGTTCTGGTGTAGGTGTTCTTGGCTCTGTAATGAGCTCACCAGCTTAGCAATTTACCTTCTCCAGCTCCTTAATGTCCTGATAAACCCAACTGTGTTTCCTTGGCTATGTTTTGTATATCCATGGCTATGTGTAAGCTTGCTAGTTCCCTTATTCCTTGGAGAATCATGCCTAGCTTGGGGGTGGCAGCGCTGCTGAGAGATTAAGGAGCACGCTGGCCTATGTTTGGGTGGAACGTTGTAGCGATGTAGCTGGTTGCGGAACGAAGATTTCATAAGATAAATCATCTTGAGTATTTTACCTCTGCAATTCTATATTTACTGTTAATTAAAATGAAATGAACATGTTGAATACATGCATGTATGAATGCTGTTGGTTTCCGCTGTGGATGAGGATTAAATTGCATCTGTGCATGACGAATAATCCTGTGTGCATATTTTAGTTCAAATTTGTGAAGCATTCTGTTTATGCAATTTTTTGTGAATTTTCATGTTCATGGGCGGTTAGCCTGGGTGGTCAATGATTGAGTCGCGTCTTCCTTGCCGGTCGGAGGCATGGGGACGTGACAAGAATACTTGTTTTCCTATATCTCATAGCATATATTTTTCAACATCTAGCTTATAGATGTTCAATAAGTTTATTAGCATGTAATTCTCGTCCCTTTTTCATATATATATCCAGATCTCATAAGGTTTCGTGCAGGATTGTGTGTTTAACTTTCAAGTAGCAAGGATTGGACGAGCCGTGGATCTAGTTTGACTCCACTGCACATCCAAAATTTTTGTGAAGGAATTGCTCCTCTATATTCCACTAACACGTTTTCATTGCATATCCATCCAACAACGAGCCTTTCCCCTTCTCTTCTTCCATTCTATTAAAATCAATCCTCCAGTTACTTGTTCTTCCTCTTATGATCAGATCTACTTCTAAAAATTGATTATACATTGTTAGATCTAGTTCATAAGAGTCTTGTTTCTTAGATTTGAAATCTCATAAAGAATATCATTTTTTAAAGATAGATCTAGGTGTAGAAATTTCCTTTTTGGAAGTAGCTAAATCGTAGATCTAAAGCTTGCTCATAAGGTGATTTCTTTTTTCTATTTTGTAAAGATTTAAATTCTACAAGAAAGTGCATATCATATTGGCTACCAAAAAAGCAAGCCAAGATCCCAAAGAAAGCTTGTTTTCCTTGGTTCCCTTTTACAAAACTAGATTAGCCCTTTTTTAACAATTTTTTACTTAGTTTTTTTCGGTAATTAGTGTGGTGACCCAACACACTTTTAAAGTGTTTTTGGGCACACTTGATTTTAATTTCTTGCTTGTTTTTATCAGGTTTAACAAAAAATAGAATGACACTCTACCCGTTTTCAGACTCTTAGGTGAATCAGAGCTTCCCAGAGGCTTCCGCCACCGCTGTGATTTTATTTTAGCTTATTATAAGATTCTTGTAAGCCTTTGGATCCGAGATAACAAGGAACAAAGTGAAAATTAGTTTGTTTATTATTGTAACCCATAATAATAAAAAATTAATATCTTCGAGTAGGCTCTTTCTAGCCCACTCTCCATCCCCCCAAGGGGGATCTGCATCCGTTTCGCTTTTTTTCTTTTTTTCTTTTTTTTTTTGTTCTAGTTTAGTCTTGTCATATAGGATTGTATATGTTGATAACATTTTTCATTATTCCATATTTTGAATTCAAATTAATCATACTACTTACCCCTTAACTTCTCGATTGACCTGAAAGTGGAAAGAGATGCGTGGTAGAACTGATTAGAAAACTTGTGATTTGCTTCTGTTTGATGCTTATCATTAATTTTTGTAAGTAATTGTTCTAAAATCAACCCCGTCCTTGATTCCCCGATTGACGCCCACTTGGACATAAAGAGGTTCATGGAGGGTTTTTCTTTCTAAGAAAACACATCCTTTAAAATTCACTAAAATTGACAAGACTTTGGTGTGTATGCTCTGCATTTGGCTTCGGTTCATTTGATCAGTCAATCTGTATCAAAAGCAACATGAGTGACTAGATTAATTAGTTTTCACCTTTCCCAATTAACCACCATGAGGGAAAAATCCAACGCCTTGATCAAACCATAACGGTGGCAAAATACCCAAAGGAAGTGAGAACTCCTGAAAAGTGACATCGAGGCGCCGATCTCTATTACACCTTTGGAGTATTATGAACACAGTCTCACAGGCTCCATTTAGCCCACACATTCCTTACGGGTAGCTGTGAAGATTTATTTTTGGACATACTCCAAGTACCCCTTGGGTATATATGGAGGCCCCCCTTCGCCTAATTTTAATAAACTCATATTTCACATTAACTTAAAATGCACCAAGAGGCAATCGCAAAACATTCACTCTAAGCACATGCAAATACATTGATTATTTCATGACTCCATTTTAAGGCACTGGCAATTTTATATATATATATATATATATATATATATATATATTGTGTCTCTGCATTGTGCTTTCATGTGCTCATTTTTTATCTTGTCATCTATGGTTGGCTATGGTTAAATTTCAAAATCCTAAGTAACTCATTCAGTTTAACATTACCATACTAAATAATTTTTCCTTAGTAACTTAATAGGGTCTACCCCCGCTGGCTTCATTAGGAGTTGAGCCTAAACGGAGGATTCAAGAACAAGGTGAAATCCTTGACTCGATACTTACCCCTAAGGACACACCAAGTGGCTTGAAGATCTCTACCACGTTCTCTCCCCTTAGGTGTGTGAAAGGAGGCAACACAACTTAACATTTTTCACCTTGGTCACACCTTGATAGCACATTTCAAGAGTGTTCCAATCTTTCTTTGAAGATTCAACACTTGATATCTTCGGAAAAATGGATTCACTCAGGCATTGTTGAATAAGGTGAAGAGATTTATTATCCTTCTTTCTATTTTCCTTCAACAAAACACGCTCAGCATTTGACATGGCCAACTTAGTAGCTTGATCAGCTGGTTCTGGATACCTAATCGTAACAAACTCCCAAAGATCCTGAGCACACAGGATAGTTCTCATTTTAATAAACCATGTATCATAATTTCTTTCAGTCAATGCAGGAATTTGTGGCTGCACTACACTGCTGTTAGTATCCATCTTGAAGCAAATTACACTTAAAACTTAACAAAGCTTTGAGACCACTGTGGGGAAGTCAAGGGGTGCCACTCTCAACCTTAGCGATACTTTTAACTCAAGACTCTTCACTAGTACAAGATAGGGTTGCTTAAGACAAATTTTAAAGATGAAATTAACATAGTCTTAAATATTTCTTTCTAAATATTTTATGAAAGTTAAGATGATTTTTAAGACAATTTTTAAAGACAAAATAGACATATTGTCTTAAATATTTCTTTCTAAATATTTTATGACATTTAAGAATATTTTAAGACAAGATTTTTAAGACAATTAGATTAAAAACTATTTTATGATACTTTAGACTATTTTTAAGACAAAATTAAATTAAAAACTATATATATATTTTTTAATCAATGATGTTGCTATTCTTTTTCAAATAAAAAAACTAAAACTGATTTTTGGAGAGGCTAAAGGATTTGGGGTTTTGCATTTTGCATGAAGCTTTTGCTCGACCAAAATTGGTTGTGAGAGATGGCATGGGCGTTGATGGAAATCACTGGAAATCACTCCGACCGGACGGCCTCCACACGGAAAATGGCAATGGAAATCAGCTCTGTCGTTATCGCCGTGATTAGGAAATTGGTCAATTAAGTCACCATCAGCTCTATAATCGCATCTTTACAGCACCCATTCAAGAAATACTGAAACCAACAGTTGAATCCATGTTACTTGGTTGGGATAGCCAAGTATTTATATAAGATCATTGGAAATGCACCGCACCAGACCATATTTTGAAGCTTTCTAAATAGACCCAAGAGCATGGAACCTGCTACCCCATAGACAAAATAGACAGCCAGACTGTGTTTTTTTGAGATCCCACTAGCCACAGTAAGAAAGTAGACCATTACTTTGTGTGAGCGACGAGACCGGGGCTGATGAGGTTTTACAACCGCTGGAGCGATACTACGTTGCCTCCCCCTTCCTTATCTAACGGATACAATCTCAATTTCTCAAACTGTGTTAAATGGCCTTTATGGTAAGTTCGTTAATCCTTCGACAATGCTGCTGTTACATATGTAATTATTATATAAGTTGCATTTGTTTGATGAAATTATAAGAAGTTGGTTGAGTATTCTATGGACAAGATATGAACCAGATATAATATTATGTCTGTCTGGATTTCAAGAAATGAGTATTTTCAGGTTGGATGAACTTGTGATCCTATTCCCAATTTAAATTGTACGTAAATCTATCTCAATCTTATTGCAAATTATTTGATTTTATTTCAATTGTGACGGATATTATTACTTTGAGTTGATGGAAAAGAGTCCCTGGCATATCATGATATGGAAAAAGTTAGATGGCATTTAGAGTTCCACGATATTTTCCATTTGATAGCCATGAAAAGCCACTCTCTTTAATTTCAAATAATTCTTAGTTGGAGGACCAACCGATGCATTCTGTCAAAAGTACAATGAAATGCTATTCGAACTGACAAATAGAATAAACAAACAATACTTATTTCATGTAACATACTAATCGATTTCCATGAACATTGAACGATATTTTGATATCTCCACTAGCTGGTTTCTGGAAGGTTTCTCAATATAATGCTTGGTGATACTTTTAGATGAGAACTTGGTCTAAATGTTTTGCATAGAGCTCGAGATAAGCTAAATGTTTTCCATAGAGCTCGAGATAAGGTTGAGATCCAAGCGTAAGTTAATTGACCTCTATTACTGAGATATTTTTCTGTGGGATTGTGAGGCAACCAAAGGATGAGGCAATGTGTTTCCACTGGGAGCGCACTTCTTGGCACTTGTCAATTTACAAAACCGCTACCTATGCAAAAACAATTTGGATTCCAGGGAGTACAGAGGAATCTAGATCTTGGAATTAGCTAACAAAATTGTATTGAGAAACAATATATCGATATGAACAACATGGTGGATATGGTTAATTTTTGGGAATCCCATTGTATATGATTTAAGTAAATAGCCAGAACGCGAATCCCAGTTTAGTAGCTTGGAGACTTTAAATTCTCGGTTTCTATATTATTTGACTAGGTAATGAGGAGGATGTGACTCCTTGTTTTCCAACGTGAGGATTCCATTTTGGACAAATGGGCACCAAAACAATGAACTTTCGAAGGTTCATAGTATGACATTCATTAATAATGAAGGTAATTGCAGCCAGAGCAATGTCCACGTTTATGACTCTAGAATTATCTAAAAAGAGATTGATTTAGTGAAATTCGTACTTTTCCAATACGATTTCAATAATACTTGTCTGACATGATTTTACATAGAATTTAGGCTGGAATTGGTCACTTTCAGCTTACTTACTGGCTTTCAATAACCTATGCTGTATAGCTCTGTGTATTTCAACGCCATCTAAACCTGCCAACATTGTGTTTCTGGATGCTCTACCAAACTGATCGACTATTTAGGAAATTTCTGCTCTCGCGAGGGTATGAGGCTGGGAGATTTCTGCTATCAATCAACATGCTTTATCTCCTATAATTCAAAGGTAAATTTAGTTTTCTTTGAACTTACTGTGTCTTGATGGTACATTTCCAATCTTTTTCTTAATCAGAGAAACATGACCCATTTTATCAATTTGTCCTTTGGTTGTTTGTCGATTTAAACAGAGTAAGTTTCATTCTCTATTTGACCCATTTGATATTCAGATGTTTTAAGTGTTCGTTGTGCTCTTTGTTTGGTTCTAGGTCTGCTTCACATTCAAACATGGATGAACTTATGAATGCACACTTGGCATTTGGACATGTAAACATATTTATTCTCATTTGAACAGAAATGCTATGCCACAGGAAGATATTATAAAAATATTATGAATTAAATTGCATGTCACTCGAAATTTGAACAGAACAGTAAGTATGAGTAGAATATGTAAATGCTCGTCCTTCTTTCTGCTCTGTGAAAATGCATGTGCTTTCCTCGATTCTGTGAGATCTTCCTCCTACCTTCTGAGGATATACACATGATCACTTATTATATTTACAATGAAAGTGCAAAGCATAGAAGGTTTTATACAATTCCTATCATAACCTCTTCTTCAAGCTAACTAAAACAGAAATAAAGTCAGAATACACACAAGGAGTCATATTTCTAGCATCGTTGATCATAAGACTCCCTTAGCCAAAAGCGGGTGACTTACCTCTTCTTTACATAAAACAACGAAGGAAGATGGTACTTATCTCTTGGTCAAACACGTGCACCTGAGCTTCCAAATCACAAACATAGTGGAAATCCTTGGACAATATCATAGAACAAGCTGTATAGGACTGCTGTTGTTTATGGGAACTTTCATCTCTACTTTATTGACTAGGTCTTAAATTTTATGACTTGTCAATCCAATTTATGACTAGGAGCGCCTAAAATCATATATGATTCATTGAAAACTTTCATCTGCACAAAGCAATGTTTTATTTTCCAAAAATATCAAAATAACATTTATCCTTATAATTTTGCAAGTTTTTTGAATCATAGTTGTAAATTTTGGTCCAAGATTTCTCCTATTTGTTCCTTGAAAAAAACTATTATTTCTTCCTATAAATTAACAAGATCGTGCAATGCTAAGAGTTGTCCATTTCTTTTGGATTGTAGGTTGATGCTATACTATTGGACAATGTCCCTGATATTATTGGAAGTTATGAAATATGTCTTTCGAGGGATGAATCTTGATGCAAATGTTATTTCTCTTGAAATACAAATGAAGTTAATTGTACAGTTTGGTGTAGGGTTGGAAGGTATGCTCTTTTTTTTATTTGAAAATGGCGTCTTTCTATATTATTATTTTCCCCATGAAATGTTGCTAATTGATTCTAGACATGAAATTACAAATGCATATTCTTTTAGCTTGTAATATCTTCTCTTTTTCATATGCTAGGCAGTTAGATTGATACTTATTTTAGTTTTCTGTAGACTTCAGCTCTTACTATGTTAGATTTGATAACCAGACTTTTCTATTTGTGAGGACATTTTTGGTAAAGTGAACTAAGCAAATATCATCAAATGGAACTTTAGTCCTGAATAAATAGACATATTATGGTACCAGGGGTAGATATTGAGGCTGCCACAAAATTTGGGATCAAAGTTGCAAGGGTCCCTGGTAATACCACAGGAAATTCTTTATCGTGTGCAGAACATGAGATATATTTGATTCTGGGTCTTCTTCGCGACCAGGTGGGAAAATATGATTACTTTTTAGTCTACTTTTGGCTATTATTTACGAGTTAAGATATTATTAGGTGCAACTATACGTAGAAGGTTAGATCTGACTAAACTAGTTTGTTTGCTCTATTTTTCAATTTTCTTTTTCTTGGGATATTCTTTTCATTGTTCTATACTGATAGCCAAAACCGAGCCGACTAAACTTGGGTTTAGGGCTCAGTCAATATTTAAAAGAAAATAATTTCACCCTTTTTTTTTTTAACTCCGACCTGTTTTTACTGCGACCACCTTTTTATTGCGACCAAGTTAATACCTGCGATCAACTTATCTGCGATGCGATCAAGTTGATGCCTCATGCGATCAAATTATCTGCAGTGCGATCAAGTTGATGCTTGATGCGATCAACTTATCTGCGATCAAGTTGATGCCTAATGCGATCAACTTATCTGCGATCAAGTTGATGCGGCGGTCAAGTTGANCTAATACCAGATAGCCAAAACCGAGCCGACTAAACTTGGGTTTAGGGCTCAGTCAATATTTAAAAGAAAATAATTTCACCCTTTTTTTTTTTTAACTCCGACCTTTTTTTACTGCGACCACCTTTTTATTGCGACCAAGTTAATACCTGCGATCAACTTATCTGCGGTGCGATCAAGTTGATGCCTCATGCGATCAACTTATCTGCGGTACGATCAAGTTGATGCGATCAAGTTGATGCTTGATGCGATCAACTTATCTGCGATCAAGTTGATGCCTAATGCGATCAACTTATCTGCGATCAAGTTGATGCGGCGGTCAAGTTGATGCTTGATGCGATCAACTTATCTGCGATCAAGTTGATGGAATATGTTTCTTAGTCTAAAGAATTAAGAAATTACAAATACTTTTCACCTGTGAGTAAGATGAAGTAAAATGACCATATTTACAAATCCAAATAACTTATGGAAAACATATGCCCAAATATGTAGGAATANCTTAAGTAATTACAAATACTTTTCACCTGTGAGTAAGATGAAGTAAAATGACCACATTTACAAATCCAAATAACTTATGGAAAACATATGCCCAAATATGTAGGAAT
>LPNX010429950.1:78344-94203 GCA_001517045.1 Pseudotsuga menziesii
ATAATTACATTTTTCCAACATATACTAAGTTAATAACATACATAAAATAGCTAACTTTTATCTCATGTCCATTTAAAAAATTCCACATGTTTACATTTAAACTGGTAGCAGCTCCTATTCAAGAGTTGAATAAAAAACCAATCTGACTTCAGAACTGACAAGAAGCCACACAATGAGGTATATGCGACAACACTTACTACATGACAAAAGCGCTTTCATAAATGGTTGATGTACATCTATATACATGTATTTGAAAGTTTGAAACCTAGATTTCCATAGAATAGCTCACGCAAAACAAAAATTAGATAAAAGTACTAATGCTATATTTCTTCCTCCCCTTGCACAAACCTCGATAGCTTCTATAACTTCTCTTGATCAACACTAATCAATTGTATTCAATTCAATATATTTTTATAATATCTTCCTGACATGCAATTTAATTCACTTCCGTAAATATATTGTCTTCAAGAATCCAATATTGGGTAATCAAATCTAAAGAACAACAACATTCCCACCATCAGTCATAACTTCAAATCCAGCATATCTCCTAGTGTTGTCTGAATCCCTTGATTCAACGTATGCATATAATAACTTCAAATCCAAATCCAAGATCTCACCTAGCGTTGTCTGTATCCTTTGATTTAGTGTATGCATATAATATTATATGGTTGTATATTTTGTAATCAACCTCATTTCACTCGATCAAAATATCAAAATTGACATTCCTTGGGCATTTCACAGTTGTAGATTTTGTTATCAACCTCGGTTCACTCAATCAAAATATCAAAATTGACAATCCTCGGGCATTTCATAGTAATCTGGTTAAATGTGTTTGGAATTCAAAATCGACATTCCTTGGCATTTCATAGTAGTCGGGTTAAATGTGTTTGATTCCATTGGCAAAAAGCTCAAGTCTTTATATCTGCCAAAACCACAGTTCTATTTTTTCCACGAAAGATATTGTGCTCAAAACCATAGTTATGCTTTTTCCACGAAAGATATTATGCTACCCACTTTGGTCCCATTCTCATGTTGAAATGGGACCAGTGTGAAGATAACCATTGTAAAATGCTTCCATATTAGCTTCAAGTTATATCATAATCTTTAAAATAATAAGTTTATTCTATACAATAAACAACATTATTAAATAAATCTATTTGTATAGTTATATTTACAACATAGATTAAAAAATATTGTATTTTTAATTGATGTCTTTCTTAGGATTTCCACAATGATAGTTCATTTTTTTTCTATAAAGGGTGCTAGCTCAATGGAAGAGCGCTTGCTTTAGACGCATGAAGATAGTGGTTCGATTCCACTGCACCTTGATATTGTAACATTATTACATAGAGAGAGTTATTAAGACAATATTAGAGACAATATTCGTGTAAATTGTCATAATTTAAGAAGAAAAAAAAGTTTGTGTATTGTCTTAAGTATTGTCTTTAAGTGGGTGTCTTAAACTATTGTCTTAAATTTAAGACAATAGTTTAAGACAATAATTTAAGACACCAGCTTAAAGACAATACACAAACTTTTTTTTGTCTTAAGTTAAGACAATTTACACAAATATTGTCTCTAATATTGTCTTAATAACCCCCTCAATGTTGTAGTGCTTAGAGTATTGTAACAGCCTGGCTGTTACAGCTAACAAAACACTCAAAATTTAAATTAATTCCTACAAGACTGTAACAGCTTGGTTGTTACAAATAATAATACTCTCTAAATAGTGTTGTAGCTAGCTGTTACAGCACACAGCCATCTGCATGACTATTTTAGGTAGCTGACAGTCACCGACAACATAGTAAATCTCAGTTGCAGCTAACTATTTAACAACTTTCTGATAATCCATGCATCCATAAACTTAACAAAAGTATTCTACTTGATAAGTTAATAAAAATAAACTTTGATTTCAACTGCTACAACAAATAAAAGTGATTTTTTCTAACTAAAACACGGAATAAAACTAAATAAATTACACACTAAAATACAGAGTTTCAACTCTGTATCAGTTCTCTATTACACTGTGTCTCACTATATAAAAAACACAATTACAATGCAAATATTTATAGTGTTTCTAGCTAAGTAGATCGTTAACTGCTAATTGAACTTTCACATTACCAAAAATGGAATTCGGAATTTTAGATGTGCTTTGGTGGCACACTTCTGTAGCATCAAAATGACTCTTCTCATTTTAATAATCTGATATATTCAATTGTTTCCTTTTCTAACAAGGTGATGTCGTGCTACTGCGACTTTTCAGAATGGCTGCAATTAACGTTTTGGCCTTTCTATGTTTCATTGACCAACAATTTTGGGCGGTGAAATAATTAACTGATTTGAATAGAAACTTGGAAATTATCCAAAGATTACCAAAAAATGTAGAGCTATACCAAATCATCGAAGTAATAATGAAAAAGAAAAACAACAAAGACCTAGGAGGAATTCTAAACAAAATAAAAAGATACCATGGGAATCCAACTACAACAAGAGCAAAAAAAAAAAAAAAAAAAAAATCTCATTGATTATATGAAGCATCCCATAGGAATATATGAAGCATCTAGTAGGATTATATGAAGCATCCATTAGGAATATATGAAACATCTAGTAGGAATGCTAAATAAAAATCCAACTACAACTAGAACCAAAAAAAAATCTCATTAATTATATGAAGCATCCACTAAAAAAGATAATAGATAATAGAAACATCTAATAAGAATATGAAGCATATAGTAAGAATGCTAAATAAAATAAATGGGAATCTAAACGCAACAAGAGCCAAAAAGATCTCATTGATTATATGCTTCTTGCTAAATAAAATAAATGAGAATCTAACCGCAACAAGAGCCAAAAAGATCTCATTTATTATATCAAGCATGCCCTAAAACAATATACTAACAAACAAAATCCCTCGTGGCACAAGAATATAATAAATCACCATACCTAAGAGAACACATGATAAAAACATAAGGATAATAATAAAATGAAGCACATTATTCAACAACTAGCTCTCACATTTTTCAGTGTCTCCAACAAACTCCAGACCAAAGAAAATACTAATCCAGGAACTGACTAATAAACCATAGAAGACAAAGGAAAGTGCATAAGAACAAGCCATAGACAAATCTTCTAGACATAAAAGGAAATTGGAAGTAGGGCCACAACAAGAGGAAGAAAAATGGCTACAGGAAGGAAAAGCGATGCACAACAAAGTTAATAGAATGCTTCATAGAAAGACTCAACGACTAATTTTCGTCGACATTCATGCATGGCAGAATGATGTATTGTATTGACAGACCGTAGAACTACAAACCATGGAAAACACTGTAGAACAAATTCCATATTTTGGTACAACATATTCGCATGACAATCATTGATTCATAAGTTGTTCATTCAGATCCACCACCACAACCAGCATCGCCACGATATCATACAAAATTTAAAATAAAATTATTAATTCACGAAAATGTTAGTAAAGGTTTTCCATGCCCATTTATAAAGATTCTCCGGAGGACTATTACAAGTGAATATGCCATTTATGCGGACTCCGAAGAAATATACAATTAATATGTTCAGTTTTCAAAGAAGGAATTAAAAAATAAGTCAAAACAGCAACCATTGCATTCCACACTGAATAGAAGTCCGACTGTAGTAGAGCTTTAATAGAGTTCCACGCTAAAAAGAAGTCTCCCTATAGTAGAAAACGGTACTGCTGTAACAAATTCGAAGTCGTTAAATTTGCCCTTAATTACCCATTAATCGCTTATACTACGGCAATGAACGCCGATTTCTTAACGTTCAACACTGGGCATAGCTGGTATATAGTTTCGATTAGAAATTCACATTTTCTAACTCATCGATAATATGACGCATGAATCCGAAACAGGGCTAAACTGCAACACAGCTCCAGGGCTCGATGCTAATGTGATAATATTATGTATCGATAATGCGCATTTCAACGTACTTTTCCGGAGAATCTGCTCCATGTGACAATTAGTGGAATTAAACCAGTATTTATAGCCTCACGATGACCAGCCCTCTTCAAAGAATTCCCCTCGGCTTCTTGCTTCTTGCTTCTTCAACAATTCTGTTCCCAAGTGAAGAGGAGTTCAATCAGACCCTGTACAATTTTCATGTGACAAGTTTGATCGATATCATCTCCATTCATGGACGCTTTCAGGGCTATTAGTTCAGACGTTTATGTCCATTTCATTCTGATATTTATCATCTGCATAGATTCATCTGCCAGAGCTTATTCCGATTTCTACAATGACATTGATGTTACATGGGGCCATAACAACGTCAGGATATTGAACAATGGCGATGAATCGCAGCTTTCTCTTACCAATTCCTCTGGTATTATGTTTAAAAATACGATACTTTTTGATATATAACTGTATAGCTTGTGTTTCTGCTATATATTGTGAAATATAGAATAATAGCTTTATGTTTCAATCGAGAAGTAGAATTAATAATGTTCGCGAAATTTGATTTAATTAGGTTAATCATTTCAATCGAAGGAGTAGTTTCTGTTTCGGAGTATCGACATGTGTATGAAGCTGGTGCCGGAAATTCCGCTGGCACTGTTACACGTACTATGTGAGTTGGATTCTGTAATAATGTCTCATTTTATGATATAGGAACTAATTAAATTCGTAGGGTATATCACCGATCTGCCTTCATTTGGTTCCATTAACGAGTCCTCAAATATATGAAATATAAGCACATGGTGCAGTTATCTTCTTCAGGGGACGGGCACGACGAAATTGGTATGGAGTTCCTGGGAAATGTATCTCACGAGCCCTACATTCTGTACACTAACATTTATATCAATGGGTCAGCCGATAGAGAGCAGCAGTTCTATTTATGGTTCGATTCAACAACAAACTTTCACAATTACTCAATTCTTTGAAACCCACAACAAATTGCGTAAAATATCTCTATGTTGATATCTCTTCCTTATGATCTTGTTTGGAATGTAGATGAGTATTGAACACCTGCACATAAAGATCTAGCTAGCAAGAAAGAACACACAGCGTGCAAAACAGAAAAATAATGAAAAACAGAGAAAATGAATGAATAATTATGCACTGATGTGTGTAAAAGATTACAATACATAATAGCTATCCCAATTAGTAGAAAAAAAGAAACATGCCATAGTGGTGGTTTCAAGAGAACTAATTCATGCCATCAGTTACGGAGTGAACGTACACCAAGGCTGTCAGTTACAGAGGAAACTGAGCATGCATGGGTCTCCAACACCACCCCTAAACACTACTATGGGGTAATAAAGAAAGGGCCCAGGCAACTAAGTCCATAATAGGCCACCCAAAAACAATGCAACTAATGAATATTGAAATAAAATGAGGAAAGAGGGAAAACCTCATGGGAAACCCCCCCCCCTCAAGATACAATGTAGCAAAAGAAGAAAAAGATACTTGCTAGGCAACTGTGTCTTTCACTCCAAGACGATCGCGCAGAGAGTGGAACTTCTGCGCAGTGAAGGTCTTGGTGAAGATATCGGCAGTCTCTTCAGCTGAAGGACAGAACCGCAAGTCGATGATCGGCTCATGCACCAAATATCTGATATAGTGCATGTGGATCTCTATGTGCTTCGTCTACTACCTCTGTACTGGATCTCTGCAGAACTTTAGAGTGCTCTGGTTGTCACACCAGATGACAATAGGTCGATGGAATTGGATGCCCAACTCAGTGAGAAAATGTTGTAGCCACAAAGCCTAAACGGTTATGTTGACTACCCCTCTGTATTCGGCCTCAGCTGAAGATAGAGCAATAGTAGCCTGCTTCTTGCTTGACCAACAAATTGGCCCTGAACCTAGACTGAGTGAGTACCCAAATGTGGACTTGTGATCAATGCTATTGCCAGCCCCGTCAGAATCAGTGAATTCTATTAGATCCAATGTAGAATCTACTGCATAGAGAATCCCAAAGGTGATGGTGCCATGTACATATCGAAGGATTTGCTTGGCAGCCTTCCAATGTAGCTCATGTGGCTCCTGGATGAACCAAGAGACTTCCCCAACTGCATACGAGAGGTCTTGTCGAGAGTGTGTAAGATACAACAAGCTCCCCACTAGTTGTCTATATAGAGTGTTGTCAACCAATGGAGTGTTCCTGCCATCCTCAAGTTTGACCCCAAATACGAAAGGAGTCAGTGCAGACTTGCAGTCTGTCATATGGAATCGCTCTAGAAGATCTCGAGCACACTTGGCCTAAGATAGTTTGATGCTTGAGGCATCGTGACTGATTTCAAGACTAATGAAGAAATGTAATGAAACCATGTCCATCATCAAAAACCTATCATGCAGAATCCTCTTGACTACAGCAGGTGCTGAAGTCGAGCTACTAGTGATCAACAAATCATCCACATATAAAACTAGTAGCAGAAGTGAGTCAGTTGTCCTAAGCATGTATACATTCGGATCTGACATACACCATACAATCTTTTGGGACAATAGGTAGGAGTCCATCTTGGCATACCATGCTCTCGAAGCTTGCATAAGGCCATAGAGAGACTTCTTCAATCTGCGAACAAAGGATGAATCTTGTATGAAGCCTTGTGGCTGCTCCATGTAGATCTCGTCAAAGAGATCACCATGAAGAAATACATTCTTCACATCCATCTGATGGACTTCCCACCTCCTAGATGCAGCAATGGCAAGTGCCAATCGAATGGAATCCATCTTTGCTACTGGAGCAAAGGTCTCATCATAGTCTAACCCACTGAAAACCTTTGGCAACTAGCCTACCTTTGTATCTGTTGATCTGTCCGTCTGTTGCCTTCTTGGTCCTGTAGACCCATCTGCATTTGACAAGCTTCTTGTCTAAAGGAAGTGGCACCAGATCCCAAGTGTGGTTCTTGAGGAGAGAGTTGTACTCATCCTACATAGCAGCTTCCCAGAGGGGATTCCCTGCAGCCTCTACATAGGCCTGCGGGTCTGAAGAGAGAACCATGTAACAAGGCATGGGAATCACTGGTTCAGTAGTTGTGAGTGCATGAGAAGGCTCCTCAAACTGGGGTTGCATCCTCTGATCCACTGGATCCCCCACAAGGTTACTTGCATCCTATGGAGTTGTCTATGCATATATCTCTCTTAAGCTCCTTGTTCTCTCAGGGGAGAAAAGAGGTGGATCAACATATTCATGCTCATGTTCTCCGTTAGATTCGAAACTCAAATCTGAATCATGATTTGAATGAGTGGAATCATCACCACGGATGTGTGGTGTAGGTAGAGGAACAAAAGTCTCTGCATGTGACTCCAATGGTGCATGCAAGGGGATTTCCTCAAACTGAACACTTCACTCAATAAAGAGCTTGTCTGTAGAAAGATCAATCAACCTGTAACCCTTCACATCATCAGAATATCCCACAAAGATGCACGCAGTGCTCTAAATATCTAATGCTTTCCTCTTTTCAGAGGGTAAGCGGGCCCATGGATGTGATCCAAATATTCAGAAGTGGGTGACTTCCTGTTTGCAACCGCTCCATGCCTCAAAAGGAGTCATGTCCTTGACAGATCTGTGAGGCGATCTATTCTATATGTAGTTGGCATAGTTAAGTGCCTCAGTCCATAGTTTAGAAGGAAGAGACCTTGCATGCAACATGCAAGAGGCCATCTCTTTGAGGGATCTTTTCTTCCGCTCAGCCACTCCATTATGCTGTGGAGTGTATGGTATTGTATGCTGCAACTGTATACCAGCCTTTGAACAAAGAGTTTGAACATTCCTGTTCACATATTCCCCCCCATTGTCTGTGTGGAGGATTTTAATCTTTCTCGTGGACTGATTCTTTGCAAGTGCTTTGAAGTCTTTGAGATGGTCAAAAACTTCGGATTTCTGCCTAAGAAAATACACCCAAGTATATCGTCAGAAATCATAAAGAAATGTAAGAACATAGCTTGCCTTGTTGATGGATAGATGAGAAAAGGGTCCCATCAAATCACTATGGATGAGCTCTAAGGGAGAGGAGGCCCTCTTAGCCTTCTCTTTTTCAAACTTTTCTTGAGGATGTTTACTAATAACACATCCTTGACAAACTCTTTTTGAAAAATAAATGTTGGGAAAGCCAATGACCATTCCCTACTTGTAGAGTTGCTGCATGTATTTGAAATTAAGATGACCAAATCTTTCGTGCCATAACCTAGTACTATCATCAGCATGCGTAAGTAATAAGGCAAAATCTGGTTCAATGAATTCAGAAAATGTGTAAATCCTAGATCTGTGATTTACCTCACCTGTGGAAACTTTATAGTTGCTTTGTATGTCGAAGATATTCACAACATCAGGAGTGAATTCAACTCTCTTTCTGGTGCCAAAATGTGTAATCTGATAGATGGAGAGAAGATTCACCGAGAGTTTTGGAACATGTAGGACATCCTCAAAGCTACCATGATTGCGTTCAATTATGCCCTTGCCGGTGATATCAATAGGAGAATCATCCCCCATGAGTATAGGAGGACCTTTGCATGCATCCAATGAAGAAAAGGCTTCCTTGGTGGCAGCCATGGGGTGACATGCACCTGAATCTACAATCCATGCATAGGGAGATGAATTAATGGCAATCAAAGCATGGCTAGAGTTACATTTCCTAGGAGCATGATTTTTAGGCTTCTTCTTGGCAACCTCTGGAATGTGATCCCCAAGGTTGTGCTTCTGAAGTATCTGGGCCATCTGATATATCTGCTTCTTCATGCATGAGGATTCTGGATGGAATCCTTTTTAGCAATATGTGCATTTTTCCATTTTATTCCACTTTTCATCTTTGGATCCGGAGGAATCATTGAAGGGTTTGATGTCCCCTTCCTTCTTTGTATTTGCATTTGCCTTTCCTTTTTCTTTGGATTGAAATCTCTATTTTGGGTTATGACTTCCATCATGCATAGCAAGAGCATGTGCCTTGGAGCCCTTGATTTTTCCCATATTGATGAGCTTGTCTTGTTCCTGAGACAAAGATTCAATAAAAGCATCAAGAGTGGGCATGGTCCAGTTCTTGCCAGAGGTGAGCCTCACTAAATGAAACGTGGAGACAAATACAGAGTATTCCGGTCCAAGCTTGGAGAGGATGGCTAGAACCATCCATTTTTCCTCCTTAGATTTATCAACCCCGTAACCCTTGAGTTGCAGCAGCAAATCCTTGTATCTTGTGAAGAAATCATGTATATTGTCGAAGCTTCGTAGATCCAAAGAGAGCAAATCCACTTCGATCATGTGGCCTTTCATCTCATCTTTCTTGCTAAAGAGTCCTTTCATGGTGGTCCAAACTTCATTGGGAGTTTTGCAAGAAGAAATATCGAAACGCAGCTCAGGAGAGATGTGCATGCAGAGAGCTCCGTATGCCTCATCCATTTGATTGAGGTATTTGGAATTTTCTATGGCTGCTATAGGCTCACCTTCCATGGCCATAGCAATCCTATACAATCCTCTGCTTCGAAGAAATATCTCCATCTTTGCTTCACATGCAAAATAATTGTATGGTGTGAGAATAGCTTTCTTTGGAAATTCCATTCTACTAATGATTTTCGATCTTCTATACCTGCAAATGAAAAATGTTGGTGTGTCTTTGTCCTAGTAGCAGAGCTCAGATACCATGTAGATGAGTGTTGAACACCTGCACAGAAAGATCTAGATTGCAAGAGAGAACACACAACTTGCAAAACAAAAAAATAATGAAAGACAGAGAGAAGGAATGAATAATTATGTGCTGATGTGTCTAAAATATTACAGTACATAATAGTTATCCTGATTAGAAGAAAAAAAGAAACATGCCATAGTGGTGGTCTGAAGAGAACTGATGCATGCCATCAGTTACGGAGTGAACTAACACCAAGGCTGTCAGTTACAGAGGAAATTGAGTTTGGATGGGTTTCCAACATGGAATCTTTGGATGTTTTATCCATTTCGACTTTTAGTGCATACTATTCTGACTATAATATTTGTGAACTACATTTCAGGATATTTGTTGATGGGTTTCCCATCAGAGAATTTGGAAACAATGAAAGCATACGTGTGCTGCCATACCAGAATGAGAAGGAAATGAAAGTGTACTCGAGCTTATGGAACGGAGACCAGTGGGCAACTGAAGGGGGTCTGGAGAAAATAGACTGGTCATACTCACCATTTGTGGCTTCCTACATCAAATTGAAAATAAACGGTTGTGAATGGAGAGGAAACCCTAGGGCCTCCTGATGTTAAGAGAATAACTGGTGGAATCAGACGTTGAACTATGCCCAACACAGCGAATTAGAGTGGGTTCGTAGTCATTATCTCATATATAATTACTACAAAGCCACCACCATATTCAATCGTCAACTTCCATGCGAATGCTATTAACAACAACAGAGAAATATGTTTGGCGGGCCACACAAATAAAGTCGGTCCGTTGCCGTTTTGGTCTTCTTCGTTCCTATTAAAATGCAAAGTCGGCTAACTTTGTTTTGTTTTCAAATTGAGATCTCAACATTATGTGCCTACACTTTCAATATTATGCCTTAAATCTCAACGAGTAAAAAAAATGATTTAATTTGTTTCAGAGTAGATTTATGTTTTCTTTTTCTAATGAACACTCTAATTTACAAAATTTATTATACCTGCCTTAGCAGGTATATTGTAATGGATTGCAAGTCAAACTCTTTTGACTTTGGTATTAGTTGGTGTCTTTTGAGGCAGTTATAAAGAATTAAAATCTGTTTTGCAAAGTATGACTTAGGGATTTGTAAAATATTTTTTTTAATTTTGTTAAAAAACTATTTTTGTAAACAGCTGATTGGTGGATAGAAGATGATGTAAACTTTGGAATTTGGTATCTGGATTTGAGTTGACATGTGGCAAGATGACGTCATAATAATAAAATTAAAAAAATAAAAATTATATCCCATTGCCATCTGTTATAGCAAGTGGTACTATCAGTCCTCCGCCTCCCAAAGGCTTGCATAATCAAGTGTTTGATAAAATCGTCGGTGTCTTGGTTCTCTCAGTACTCCACTCTTCAAGTCTAACGCCTGGCGACTTGTTGCAGACAACCCAAAGAGACTTATGCATTCTATAAAGGTGGGAATTGCACTTGTTCTTGTTTCCCTCTTCTATTTCGTGCAACGATTGTTTGACAGCTCGGGAGGAATGGCTACGTGGGCCATCATGACAGTGGTGGTGATCTTCGAGTTCACTGCAGTTATTCACAAAACCTTCATCCATACAAATACAATCCCATGTATTAATAGCATATAGTGTTCTGTCTAAGCGTAGATATACTGTTTATTTTGTATAAGTTTATCTATTTACACTGTGTATAGATATACTGTTTATTTTGTATAAGTTTGTCACTGTATAGAAATTTTAGAAGTCACCAATCGTTTTTGGATGGATACCAAATTTAGAAGTCACCAATTTCTTTTGGGTGGACCTTGTATCCATCATTAGGATTATTAATTAAGATTATTAAAAACTATAACACAATATAAAAGAAGCAGCCAACTTAGTATATTTGAAGTGACACAGAAGAGAAGATAATGATTTGAAGGCATGGTGTGTATTTGAAATAGATAGAGAAAAGAAGTTAATGATTTGAAGGCATGGTGTGTATTGTGGCAGGAGCAACCTTGAGCAAGGGATTAAACAGAATGTTCGCGACGTTCTTGGGAGGACTGTTTGCTGTTGGTGCAATCTACGTTTCACATCTAGCTCCACGCAAAGCCCAGCCATTTATAATTGGTGTCGCTGTGTTTCTAATAAGTGAGTGCACTGTATTTTTTATGTACAAAAAAGATATATTGAATTGATTCAATTTAGTCTCTAGATTTGAGTAGCTTGTTAAATTTAACAAAAACTTTATTAAAAAATATATTACAGATTGAAATATCCTACATTGTATTATATGCTAACAGAGCCACAAAGTTAGGGGAAAGAGGCCCTGGGTGAAAGGCTTCTTTCTGGCAAAGGTTTAAAGTCAAAAGTCTTCTGGTGAGAGGCTTCTGTCAATGACTCTCTTCATGCCAATGAGACTGACAAGGATCGGCTATAGGAAATCTTATCGTGCCTCACTAAATTAAAGTTATAAACTGAAGTTACAGCTACTATATTTATAGATATTTTTGAAATATTTTTTCTAAATTGTTTATTGTAAATTTCGAAAGTTAACTAAACTAAATTTGAATTATACAAACATCTCATCTCATCTTCTTGCTATTAAAAAAAAATCTATGTCAAGTTATAACAATATAAACACCTACCCATATAATTTGCCAATTGTCCATGTTTACAGGTACCTGTGCTACCTTTACACGTCTTTCCCCCAAAATCAAAGTCAGATATGATTATGGATTTATGATCTTTATTCTCACCTTCAGTTTCATTGCCATATCCGACAATCGGGATAATACCTCCCGATATCAAGATGCTTATCGACGGCTGGAGACAATACTCATAGGATGCGCCTTATGTATTATGATTAGTTTACTTATCTGTCCAATCTGGGCTGGAGAAGAACTTCAGAAATTGATCATATGCAACCTGGAAGGGCTCGCCGGCTCTATTGAAGGTAAAGCAAATATCCTAGTCTAAAGTCAAGTTTCATTTGTTTCTGAATTTTGCATGAGAATTAGATTTTCACAATAATGGCTAGAATATTCAATCCCCCGATCTTGCAGCAGGCTTGAAGTCTTTTGGATCTCAAGTAGCTCTAGATTCAATCAGAATCGAGCCTGCTACCACAGCATTAAGCTAACTTGCTAACATTTATAGTGCCTCCCTTATCTCCATCTTATCTCCATTGCTGATTTCTTCCAAAAGACTAAACTGTTGACTCTGCTCCTTGAAGTTGGATAATAAAAAAATAAGCAATAGAGAGCTTTATGATTGTTATGCTGCTTTCATTACTGTAGAATTTTGTTATGCTGCTTTCATTACTGTAGAATTTAGAATCCATTTTACATTAACGGTCGTTCTCTTGTTCTTTTGCTTCCGCTAAGATTTTTTTCGTTTTTGTTATATTTCAGGGTGTGTCACAGAATATTTCAAGGAATCCTCACATGAGAACAGTGACTAAGATGATGTCTCCACAGGTGACAACGATAATGTCACCAAAGGTTACAAATGTGTGTTAAATTCAAAAGCTAGGGAAGAAGCTTTGGTAGGTATCAAACACAGTAAACTATTATTTGGCTCATTTTAGCTGATTTGTTTGTGTTTTGACAGTCCGTAAATGTGATCAACGCAGAAAATTAATTGATAAACAATGTTAGCATATTCAATCTGAATTGTAGAAACAATGATTGCCCCTAATTTATTGGAAAAATAATCTCTATATCAAGCTATTGGGTCTTTGTATAGACTGCTTTAATTGTTTTGTACTGTTTTTGTGTATCTTTGGCAGGCGAACTTTGCTAGATGGGAGTTCCCAGTACACGGTCAATTTCGATTTGGCCACCCTTGGATGGAATACGTCAAAGTTGGAGTAAGGATGCGTTATTGTGCATACAGTGTAGAAGCTCTGAATGGGTGCCTGAAATCTGAGACTCAGGTATGCTTGATTGAAAATTTTTAGACTCAGGTATGCTGGATTAGAATTTAGGTCAAGAACCCGAAGCCAAATTGGTGTTAATTTTTTCACACACTACTCAACTAGTGCTGATAAATATCACTTGATTCCAGGAACCCTATTTCTTGCGAGAGCACCTGAAAACACCATGCATGAACATCGTAGCAGAATCATGCAAGGTTATACTAGCATTAGAGGACAGCATCAAAATCATGACCCGATTCGCCAGAACCGATCTCATGACCGAGGGCTTGAACAGAGCTGTAGAGGAATTACATAATTGTTTGACTTCCCAACCAGAGCTGTTTATAGACAGTAAAAAGTAGGAGGTCGTGGAGGAAAACCCAGAACACAAAATTATCAACTTGAAAGCAACCCCTCCTTCTGAATCTAAAAACCCACAAGTTTTGAATGTCAAAGATGCTAATGGTCGGACAGGTGAAGCAAACAAAAAGCCTATTATATCGAGCAAAAGCAAAATCTGGCCATATGCAGAGATTCCTGTAACAACTGTCGAATATGCTGTAACCGGAATAAACAAAGTAAAAAAGTACGAAACAGTTCAGGGTGTGGCCTTCATGGACATCCTTCCTCTTGCAACTGTTGCATGTTTTCTCACAGAGATTGCAGCGAGGCTTGAGACTTTGATTATGGCCGTGGACGACTTGGGAGAGCGTGCAAAATTCACAACTAGTCTAGACGATGACGATGAACCAATCGTTGATAAAAATGATGTTCCAGCGGAAATTCCAGACCCGTCTCCAGCTCCCCCATGGCCCCTACAGAATCCGCCAGTTGTGATACCAGCAGATGCAGAAGAACCATCTGAACGGCTGAATAAATCAGTTCGATTTGATGTTTGAGCTTCTAATGGCGATGGGGTATTTCAATATAGCTGCGACCGAGACAATGAAGAATTCCTAACGTTTCTATCTCTCTTTATATATACTATTGTTACTATATTATGCTTATTTAGTGCTGTAGAGGTATATATACATTTTGCATCTGAGTGGAGCATCATCTCAGGCAAAACCCAGTCATGAGAGTTTTTATGTAAAACTCAATCGTGTCAATTTGCGGGGTACACTCGGGATTCCAATGAATGGCTTCCAATAAATCTCATAAACCTGGGTATAAAAACGGAGACTCACCGAACCTTCTTCTCTGTATAAACATAGATAATATTTTAGGACAGTTATTTTATATATATGCTTAATGGGTATAGGCTTTCTCATATGGGTATATGAGATTTTATCTGAAACTCAATCGGGCATATATCGGGTACACCCTCTATATCCCACCTAAGAATATATAAATTTGTCTTTAATTTGAGATTGAAATAGTATAATAATAAACTAATTTTAATATATAAATTTGCTTTTAATTTGTGATGGAAATAGTATGAGTTTTAATATATATAATATAAGAAGAAGAAAGAAAATGATTAGAATTAGAATAAGAACTCTAATCACTTAATGCTTAGTCCAATTTCATTTGGCATCTAGGAGTTTAGCTAATGTGCACTCATGTAAGAGTAGAACTCTTAATAAACTCTTCCAAACACCTAATAAACTCTAGCATCTAATAGTTGGGCATCTAGCTAATATACAATTCATATTACATGTTTAGGTTTTTACTATAGATATAATTAGGTTTTCCATTCTTTTTAAAGGAGGTTAGTCTAACTCATAATTAACAATTTCAAAAAAATTAAAAATAATTTAGTTAACATCGGATAAGTACAATTCATGATAGTTGGAAAAAACAAACTTCACTTTCAACTATTTGATTATTAGGTACAACTATTCAATTATTAACTTAAATATAAGATGACGCAACTATTAGCTTAACTTACTTTTAATTGAATTGCAATTGCCAATATATTAACTTTTAAATTAACTATTAGATACAACTATTAGCTTCACTCGAATTATTGTACAATTGTTATTTTAGATTAACTCCAATGCTCCTACAACTATTAGCTTAACTTTAGCTCTAATCCCCATTATATTGGATAACTATTAAATTATTCCAATAGTGATACAAATATCAAATATTAAATTAAAGTTAGACTCTGGACTTCATCTCTTAGCATGAAAAGTTGGCCTTGATTTCAGTGAAACCATGCACCAAGAACAATTACTTAGGTAATGTGCAGCTTATGTGACACTCAAACTCCATTTAGCTATTAGATACAACTATTTGTATAACTCCAATGATGATACCACTATGAGCCTAACTTCAATTATGAACTTAGCAACAATAAATTAAGTGGTTATTATATTAGCGTAACTATTAGATACAAGT
>LPNX010429950.1:99893-115318 GCA_001517045.1 Pseudotsuga menziesii
GATAAGGGTGCCATTATAGGTTTTTAGATGGGAGAGGCAGGTATCTGGACTACAACTATAGCCATGGAACAGTAGACAATAAGTCCCTAAATCAACACACATGCCTTATATATGGAATATTTGGCCTTTAATGGGATATGAGTGTCATTATGAGGTTTTATGAACTAAGGATGGGTCTTAGGGTCTTAACCATGGTAATGGGACAAAAGTGTAACAGAAAGAGATAGTTCTATAGACACTACCATGGTCCAACGATAGGTTCGGAGGTCTTAACCATTGGTATGGGGTCCATTGTAAGGTTATATAATTTTAACATATTTTAGTCCAAGTTTGATATGAATTTGATACTTAATATTTTAATATTTGATAAACATGGATTAGTCAAGTTGCATATTTGATATGCACTAAATCGCATATGCGATATATCACATATGCAGTAAATCACATATGCATTTTGGAGATCATGTAAAAAAAATTCCCCTTATTAAAAAGCATTGTATCCATATCTCATAAAGTAACATATGTCGATTTCAGATAATAAAAAGAACAAAGACATATATACTACATGGACGGAAAATGATGTTTTCAAAGAAAGTGAAACATACATGTAGCTAGCAGGGGGAAAAAGGTGGGTCTCCAACAAACTCGCTTTGGTGCTCTTCAAGCACCACTGGCTCAATAGATTCCTGCATAAAGTAACATATGTCAAAGCGATACATAAATGTACAAAAATGTACAAAAAGAAAGAACCAAATCAGAGAAACCAATACATAAACTTACAAAGAAAGCGATACATAAACATACCTGCTGGCTTGTGAGAGGTGGGTCACCGATTTGGTGCTCTTAAAGAACCGATGCCTTACTAGAAGCCTGCATAAAGTAACATATGTCAATTTCAGATAATAAAAAGAATTAGAGACATATACTACATGGACAAAAAATGATGTTTTCAAACAAAGCAAAACATACATGTACCTAGTGAGGGGGAAGAGATGGGTCACCAACAAAATTGATTTGGTGCTCTTCAAGCACTACTGTCTCAATAGATTCTTGCATAAAGTAACATATGTCAAAGTGATACGTAAACATACAAAAACGTACAAAGAGAAATCACCAAATCAGAGAAAGCGATACATAAATGTATCTTCTAGCTCGTTAGAGGTGGGTCATCGATTTGGTGCTCCTCAAGCATCGGTGCCTCACTAGAATCCTGCATAAAGTAACATATGTCAATTTCAAATAATTAAAAGAATCAAAGACATCTATACTATATGAACAAAAAATGATTTTTTCAAAGAAAGCGAAACATACATGTACCTGGTGGGGGGGAAGAGGTGGGTCACCAACAAACTCGATTTGGTGCTCTTCAAGCACCACTAGCTCAATAGATTCCTGCATAAAGTAACATATGTCAAAGTGATACATAAACATACAAAAACGTACAAAGAGAAAGCACCAAATCAGAGAAAGCGATACATAAATGTACAAAGAAAGCGATACATAAATGTACCTACTGGCTCGACAGAGGTGGGTCACCGATTCAGGGTGCTCTTCAAGCAGTGGTGCCTCACTAGAAGCCTGCACAAAGTAACATATGTCAATTTTGAGATAATAAAAAGAATCAAAGACATGTATACTACATGGACAGAAAATGATGTTTTGAAAGAAAGCGAAACATACATGTACCTAGTGGGGGGGAAGAGGTGGGCCGAAAACAACCTCACTTTGGTTGTCTTCAAGCACCACTGGCTCAATAGATGCCTACATAAAGTAATATATGTCAATGTCATATAATACAAAGAAAACGAGACATATCAATGGGGGCAACAAGGAAAAAGACACTTGCATGTACAAAAAGCAATATAAGCAAGAGTTGCAATATATAAATATGCCTGGGGGATGTGAGGAGGTGTGTAACATGTGGATCGATTAAGTAGCAATGAGAGAAAATGAATTCTACTTGCATTAGCGAATAATTTCTCTTTTTGGACATATTCATCAAAATCACGTTCCTACGTACAAAAAGATAAAGAAACAATTAGACAATTTCAAAATATTAAAAAGTACATGTTGAATCATTAAAATCACAATTAATAGAAAGCAATACATAAATGTACCTACTGGCTCGTCAGAGGTGGGTCATCAATATTGTGCTCTTCAAGCACCGATCCCTCAGTAGAAGCCTGCATAAAAAGCATATGTCAAATTCAGATAATAAAAAGAATCATAGACATATATACTACATGGACGAAAAATAATGTTTTCATAGAAAGCAAAACATACATGTACCTAGCGGGGGGTAAGAGGTGGGTCTCCAACAACCTTAATTAAAAGCATAATTAAAAGAATATTTAAAACCATAATTAAAAGCATATTTAAAATAATACCTGTGTCTGGGAATATACCTCTACATGAGAGGGACTACGCTAGGATTCAATATACTCATCCTGATCTCCATACATAAAACATATTGTATCCATATTAGGATGTATTGAATGTTATAATCTCTGCTATAAATATGTAAATAATGTTGACAAATTAAAAAGTATAGTTCTTACAACTAATTGTGAAGAACCAAATCCATAATGCAATATTGACAGCAATATCAATGTTCTCAACATTAATCAATGAACTATGCGAACCTAGGGTGCCATGGAGCTCCAGCTGTATATTTGTTCACATAATTTGTTAGATAATTAAATAGAAATAAATTGTGAAACAATTGAAAATTGTGATATAAAACAAAATATAATATGAAAATAATGAGTTTTACTTACAAATCGAAGTAATCCATCGTCTTAGAACTCTGAAGGAGGGCCATAGCATATGCCTCCACATGATGTGCAAGGGTGTGTAGTAACATGATGCTCTAAATGCTCTGCATCTCCACTGTGATCTGTAGATGGATCCTTAATGTGCGATGGGTTGGACTAAGAAGTGCCAACCCCTTGGCCTACATTTCCTTGGACACCAGTCCCACACTAAAGCAATGTATCTGCTAAGTCAAATAAGGCCTCATATGTATGCTCAATCACAAGACCTGCAGGAGGATATACCCGAGGGGGTTTTGGTGTGCATGGAGGGAGTGGCACACGGTTAGGATCCATCCTGGCCCATTCCCTATCTTGGGGCATCCCATGACCAACACCTTGGAAGCCTAAAATATTGAAATAGTTAACATGTTTCCTTATGATGAATTCTGCATACAACTTCCTGAGGAAATAAAATGGGATGTCCCTATTCCCATGAGGGTCTTCATCGAAGACCATATACCAGCGGTCCATCCAATTGGTTTTCACATTTGGTTCCACGCACCAGTCTATTTCAAATGTGTGCTCGATTAATGGGTGGAACCAATCTGGTGCTAGGGTCCCAGAATAATGAAAACAATTGGTCTTTTTTAATATTTAGGTTCTTGATGTCTTTATAACTCAAACAATCGAAATAGTATTTCCTCTTGGATTCTATGTACGAGCTAATGTTGTATAGAGCTCCTTCAGAATTGGAAATTGTGTTTGTTATTGTGTCTAATGCCTCGGCTAAAGATTGTCTCAAATGATCACCCCCTCTAAAATATGAGCCAAGGCGTCTCAATGCACCCAAATGCGCTAGAATATGTGAATTCCAGTCTTCTTCCTCCTCTAGGTTTGGGTTTGGGTTCGTGTACGGGTTTGTGTCCATGTTTGGGTTTGGTTGTTGGTTATTAGTGGGTTCGTTTTCCATAGTATCTTGCTCATTTCTGTTATCTGTTAAGATTTAAACAACAAAATACAAATTGTTTTACTTTATCATTATTTGATTTAATTCAATTTTTTTTATTAAATTTGTTTTAACAAATATAAAAACTATGAAATTCACAAAAACAATAAAAAATTGAAAACAATTTGTAATTGATATGAGTACTTACCTTCCATTGGAGCCAAGCCACCTCCAAATTGACCTCCAAATGCTCAAATACAAATCACTTGTGATGTTTATCGCCGATGTGCTTTATCGCTCTCCCGAAACGCTCACTGTGCAAATGACAAAGTGAAGCCCACGGCCTTTGTTTTTTTTTCCATATCGCATATGCGATTTTTAACTTTTAAAAAATGCATATGCGATACTGCCTTACTAACCTTAGCCTCGTCTTTGGGTTCGGGATTTTCTGAACATACCATCAATAATGCATATGCATTGTCAATTTACACTTTGGAAGTGTGTTTCCGATTTCTTAAGTGGCACTAAAAAGTGGAACCAACTTTGTGTGAGCGCCCCTAACTCAATTCGAAACATTGAAAGGCTACATGATGTATGATATATAGATGGGAAAAATAGACCTACTTTTCAATAATGTATCAAATCCCATAACCTTTTGAAAATACCTTTGTCCTACTTTATAAAGTTATGGGAACAAAAACAAAAAAAACCAAAATTTTATATGTTTGTGCTAACCAGGTTAGTGATAGAAAAATGGGGTTACCTCCTCTTAATATTATTAATCTGATTGTCATATGGTCTGACTAGTGGTTCAACTAAGAAGAATGAGAGTCTTCCTTTTCCATATCCTATTAAGAGATTGTTTACAATTCTGCATGATATGATACTAGCAGTAATAGCATTAATGTGAAGGATTTATGCGTGTTTTTGTGTTGTAGCTAGATTATAACAATATACGATTGATATTTATTCCTTCCATCCAGCTAGGGAATGGATCTTTCAAAGTATTTCAATTATGGTCGGTGTGAGGATGACCATTGGTAGATTTCCCCTCAAATCTCCCATTACAATTTCTCCCATAGCCTTGGTAAATGAGTATATATTACGCCACCCAAACCTTCTTTCCCTGCTCATATTTGGAATTATGAATGAGTGAATATAAAGATTTACATTTCATATCCCACTTCTTTTAGATGTTTGGCTTCGGTATATTTTACGAAAGTCGTGCAAGTAGTCTGAGTAGACGACGAGGCCTACACAACCAGTAGTGTTTTCTCTAATACGCTAAATATCTAAGCTGAGTGGTGGACCGATTTGGTTCATAGTTTCTCCCATCTTGAGAGCGTTGTATTTTATTATTCCGCTTCTACATTGCACAATGTAAGCTTTTGTGCATTCTTGGAGGAGGAGGATCAGTTGGCGATGTTATATTTTTAGATTTTGTAAGAAAATTATAAAATTGGATGATATCCTTTGTAACATAGTAAATATATAATATTAAAAAAATTTAAAAAATTTAAAAAATTTAATTTTTTTCTAAAGAAAATGGATAATTTCACCAATAATCAAACTGAGATTTGTATCCTATCAGTTTTGTAAACCTCATAGATCTGATTTCCATGAAATATTGTTTGAGTTATTTTCAAGAACATACATTAAATGGCAATAGGATATATTACAAAGATATACTAAATACTAATATTAGTGTTTCAATTTAACCTTTGTGATGTATAAAGTTGAATGAAATATTGAATTTAAAATATTATATATCAAATCATTAGGTTATCATTATGTGAAGTGTAGAGTTAGAAAAGTTGCTATCCCAAACAAAAAAAATATTTTACTTTGTTGCTTTGTGAAAATGGAACTAAAACAAAATGACAATATTTGATACCAATTATAGTGGAATTGAAATTGTTTGTATTTTGTTGATTTGTGACAATGGAATTGAATAATTTGTGAACAATTTTGTTTTTTTTTGTAATTAAGATATATTAATATTTTTTTTAAAAATTGGAAATAATGTTGTTAATACATGCATTACATATTTCAAATACTATAAACTATGTTTAAACTGGTTGAAGGTACTTCATCTTGGGGAAGGATTTTGGAAGAGGTGCCAAAATCTCTCGCTCTTGCAGCTCCAAAGGGGCCTAGAGATGTTTCAACCATATTAATGAAGTTACATATGCATCAAAACATCAACTACAATGGACTCATCGAAACTCTTGGAATTTATTCAAAAACTAATAACCCATTAGTTGGATATATTAAATTTGAAAAAAAATATATGATTTAAATTTTTATAATTATTTGGACATTCATAGATATACAGTCCTAATAACCCTTGGAATGTACATTATCAATCTGTCAAATATATACCTCCTGGTGTATTCCAACCATATTAATCTTATTAATATGGTTGTTTCTAGTGTAAGGACTCCTATATAATACTATTAGATTTTGAGAATCCAACTACATTTATTAAAATAAATCTCATTAAAGATTATGAGACGCCATTGTGAAGCAAACCAACTTTTTGGCTGCTCCCTCAAAATTTTTGTACCAAAATTCCTGAGAGAGAGAGTTTTTCTCGTTTCGAGTTATAAATCAAATTAATTGAAATTATAAATCATATTATTCGAAAGTATACCTACTTTAAACTTTACACTCTTCATTCCACTATCAATATTATAGGCACTTTTGGATAGTTATGTGCATTCTATGAACTTTTAGACAGTTCTATGGGCATTTCAACCCTCTTAACTATAGTAAGGAAGTAGTGAAACCACAATATTTTGCATTATGGAGGATCTTAGTTTCTAAAGTAGTGAATATGAAAAACTTGTGCATGAAAGTCAATAGTGGAATCTATTTTTTTTAAGTATGAGTATGTTCTTGGTGTAGCAGTCATTGAAGTATTATCGTTGAAAATATTAATTACTCGTTGATCTATATATCATGTCATTTCAGGATCAAGAGTTCACATAGCATATGAAACAATACCCATAATTTAAGTAAATATTGAAAAATACCTCCCAAGATCGTTGTTTCTAACCCCCTCCCAATATTCCTTCCTAATTTTAAAAACCCCTATTTTCACTATATATTGTATATATCCATTTTTTTAATTACATTTTTATACCCCTTTATATTTCTACCTAGTATGTTGACATGATACCCCTCTTATGACCCCACATGAATTCTACAATGCACCTTGCTTCTTTCAATGTATATTGTGGATGCACATTACTTCACCCACTATGTAATTACTCAACTACATGTCATTATTATTTGCGACATATAATGGTATAATGAAGAGATGTGAGATCACTTTTTGTATGTGACTAGAGCCAATGCACATAGTACAAAATTTAGATTCAATGTTGCAGGCCCCCAATTGCTGACTAAGTCTCTTTGTGGGATGGGTATACAAGCCCACAGGGCTTATAGCAAACACTAGGACATTGACTAAGCCTCCCAAGGCCTGTAATAGGAACTAGTTCCTGGGTCATGAAGTTCTCCATAGGTCTTTTAAATAGTGCCAGAATTTTGTACATTTCATATCAGGGCTCTGGGATCGTGAAGATGAAAAACATAAATTAGACTCCAGGTAAGATATTTCTAACTATAATTTTCAATAGTAAACTATATATTTTCTTTGTTACATTTTAGTGTCAAGTATCCACAACCTACCAAAAGGTGAGACACCTTTTTACACTTTAGGTGTGTGACCACCCTAGACCACCCCAACCTCACTTAACGACCATTACAAATCAACCACCAATTAATGGCACCCTTGTGGGAGGTCACTATCTACATTTTTGAGGAATCAAACCCTGGTGGTGGCTATAAGTTATAACATGGTCCTTCTTTCAACAATATAGTTGACCTCTTGTAGCATATAAATTTCAGTATTAAATATGATGACAAGTTCAAATCCAATCAAATCCCTCAAGGTTACCAGACTCTATTGTGTTTGGTGGTTGAGCTACCCTCTAATCGAACATTCTAGGGAAGAGGCGAAAATCCCGTGAGGTGGGAAGAGGGGGGATCCTGTGAGGTGGGAAGAGAGGATATCATGTGAGTTTTTCCTTTGAAAATAATTCTAGCAATACTCTCGCAAACACCCACTAACATATAAGATCCTAAAGTTTCTATTAGAGAATCCAACATGGAGAGCATATTGTTCCCCGCTAAAGATAGAGATCTGGAGAAGAGCATATAAAATCTAAATATCACAATTGATCCAACAATTATGACATATGACATTTTAAAGTTGAAACCTAACTCATTGATCGATCCATAGATTTATAGGACTCTGACCATTTCAAAATACCTAATTTATCTAGATCAACAATTATAGATATTTTTATTAGAAAATACTGGACTGTAAACATAAAAAGTTTGGGAACAAGTTTAAGTTGAGATACTGAACATGAACAATATGTGATAAAACATAATCATGATAAGAAGAATAAAGAATAATGTCTGGCCAAGGTACGATAAAAAAAATTGTAAATCTCTAAGACCAAGTTAATTAGTCAAGTTCAAAAATTTGTAAGTTCTCAAAACCTCGACAATTGGTTACAATATCTAAGCAAGGAGAGAATCAGACAGATGAGTATGCATTATCAATCTCAGCCACCCGAGAAAGACAAAACTTAAAGTGCATATGGATCTATAATGCACACCAAAACAAGTAGGAATTTTTTAGTCACACCATCAACAAATTACAACGAAGACTATTCTGACAAAAATAAAATCAAATAGATGTTTCAGAAATGTATATCAAGAACCTATACAACAACTAGGCGATTTCAAGAACATTTTGATACAAGGTGGATAACCATTGAAGGTGAAGCATCATCCTTTATGCATGAAGGCATAGATAAATAACCTATAATTTGTTAGAATGCGCCATCACATATACGAAAAAGCACCAGAAAAGCATCACAGACTAAACTTGTGGAAGATAAAGAGGTAGATTCTACTTTGGAGACTAATTTAAAATTAAATAGTGTGCATCAAAAATGTATTTTTTTGTTAATAGTATTCAAAATGACTTGAAATGCGACCTCAATGAAAACATCCAACATCGACCTAGTCATAACTACAATAGATTTAGACGTCCAAGCATTTGGGAATGTAGCAAGAGCATCGGGTTAGGGATACCCTAGAACCTAGTTCTTCTTCCCAACAACATTAAGATCCAACAATATTTACATTTATTCCCTGTTCCTTCAAAGAAGAATCCATGCTAATTCGTTATCCATGTTGAATAATACCCTGGATTCCTGCAGAAGCATCTAAATGAATGTCTAGTTCATGCAATATAGAATACAATTAATGAGGAGAGAACATGGCATGTGAAACAAGTTTTGAGGAACACAAAATAAATAGTAGGTGCAAAACATTATGTGTGCATGAAGACAAATTGTTGTAAATGTTGAGTAAAATGGAAATTCAAGTGTAGGATATCAAAGAGTTACTAGTGTGGTAATGAAATTGATCCAAGAACCAATTAATATGAACTGTTGTATCCAAGCAATTGAAGTTGTTGTAAGTTCAGAGGTCAACTTCTAGACCTTTTGTAAATAGGGGTTCTCACTGCTTTGATCAACTAGGTTTACTTTATTCACTAATTAGATTTCACCTACATAATGTTCCTATTATGCAAGGAGAATTACAGGATAATCTTGGATGGCTTGTTATAATGTACTTTTGTCTAGTTCACATGACTCTTTTGGAATCTATTAGACAGATCACATGTTCCATTGATGCATCCAAAGATCAAACCAACGAATGTGGAGCTAAATTGAACCCTTGAAGGTGTGCAACATTTGTGATGTGTGGTGTGTGAAACTTGAAGGATACCCACATGCAATGCAAGCGTTTCTTTTGACGAAAATGTTGCAGAAGCAGTAAGTGAGAGGAAACACTCATGGGAGCTATTCCAGCTCAGGGAAGTCCCACGGTAGTTTGAAGATGTTTTTTTTTCCTAGTGATGGGTGTTAATGTAATTGTAACTTCATAATGTATTCACTTGTATTTATTATCTATTGTAACCCGATGTTTATTCTGGGATGTTCTTACGTCATGTTATGCCCCGATGTTCTAATCAGGAGAATCGATAATGTAAACAAGTCATGTCAAGTCATTATGGGTAACCCTCCTATTGTCTAAGGGTTAAAGTACCCACAGTTCTGGGGCACTAGGGTTATTAGACTCTCCTAGAGAGGTTGGCCCTAGTAGGGTTTTAGTCATGTTGGGATTAGTATAAATAGAGAGCTGGACTCTCTATTTAGCACACAACTTATACACACTCAAGTGTAGCGCATAGTTGAGGAAGAGAAAGACACTGGGGCTAGTGGAAAGAGCTTGCTGCTGTTGGGAGATTGTCTTACTGTTTCTGGGTCTCACTTTGGTGTTGATTCTATCTCTGAGGAAGTTGTGGGGTTTTCTCCATTTATGGTTTCCCCGAGGAAAAACACTGTGTTCATTGTCTCTTTTGTTTGATTGCTGTGCTTGTTGTTCTCTCAGTTAAAGATCCTAATGATATGCTAGCTTAATGTTGTAAAAACTAACATGGTATCAGAGCTAACCTGAGAAGAAGACACTATGCAATTGTAGGAACTAGGGATTCCTATTTTGTGGATCTCCCTCCACATATTTTCAGCAAAATTAAGGTGGAATGACTCTCCTCCCTAGGGTGCATCTTTCTATCGAGGCAAAATCCAATTCTAAGGTTTTTCAGTTTTGGACTCGACACTGCTGTCGAAAATTAGGGATTTTCATAGAAGAGCAATTTTTTAGAGCCCAAGCCTGGATTGATATCCTCCCCAAAATAAAAGTTAGCGGTCAATTTCAAAGCATTTGGTTGGACATAACTCTAGAAAAGCAAAACCCTACTCTGCTCCTGAACCAGTACTGCAGGATTTCAGCTTCAAATCCAGATCTGACATCTTGACCTGGTAAGATCTAAATCCTTTGTATTTCCATTTGAGGTTCTCAGTTAAGATGTCTCATCATACCAATCTTGATGAAAAACTTGAGGGAGCTGATAACTTTCGAGCCTGGAAGTATAGGATCTCCCTAGTCCTAGAAGAAAATGAGTTAGACTCCTATATCCAGGAGGAGGTTCCAGTTCTAGAGGGAGATGAGGCTAAGGCCTTACATAAGAAGAAGTTGGTTATGGAAAAGAGGATCATTGCTTATTCTATCAAGGATCACCTCATTCCACAGGTGTCCTCCCTCAAGACACCCAAAGCCATGTTTGATTCCCTAACCAAATTGTTTGAAGGGAAGAACATCAATCGAAAGATGACTCTAAGGAACCAGTTGAAGAATGTCAAGATCCAGAATGAGGAGACCATCCAGTTGTACTTCACAAGGGTCTCCCAGATCAAATAACAACTAGAAGCCGTAGATAAAGAATAGAGAATGCAAAAATTATGATGACAACATTGAAGGGCCTCCCTAGTTCATGGGATTCTTTCATCCAAGGAATCTGTGCTAGAAAGAAGTTGGTCAAGTTCAGCAGAATGTGGGAAGAATGTTCTCAAGAAGAAGCTCAGATAGCTGCTTGAGAAGAGAAGATGTGAAGTGAATATCAAGCTCTCATAGTACACTCCAAGAAAGGAAGAAGGGAAAATCATCATCACCAAGGTAAGCATTCTCATTAGAAAAATAACTTTATGAGAAGGGATCCATCCAAACTCAGATGTTATACATGCGATGAAATAGGACACTTTGCTAAAAAAATTCCCAAGAATAAGAATGGATCGAATAAGAAGAAGAAGTCCAATAGAACACATCATGCTCACACTGCTGAGGATGATGATCCTCCTAGGAAGAGAGTAAAACAAGAAACTAAAGACTCTTCAAGTGAAGATGAATATGTTCTGATCTCCGCTCTCATGGGAATTGTCACTCATGGAAGCAAATATCGACTTATTGATAGTGGGGCTTCCAAACACATGACAGGTTTCCAAGAATCCTTTGAGAAACTATCCGAACATAATTCACCTCATAAGGTGAAACTTGGGGATGACTACCAATATCCTAGAAAAGGTAGTGGTGAATCCTCCTACAAGCTAGACTCTGGAAAGTCTATGAAAATGAAGAATGTTCTATTTGTACTAGGATTAAAGAAGAATCTTCTATCCAAATTGGCACTGGATGCAAAAGGCATAAGGGTTGCATTCATAGATGGTCAAGTCATCATGTGGCTAAGAGGAAAGACTATTAACGATGCAATAGTGATTGGAGAACAAGAAGGAGGTTTATACAAGCTGAAGGGCCATCCAGAACAAGATATGGTCCATGACATAGTAGAGCCAAATGAACTATGACATAAAGGGCTTGCACATGTGCATTACAGAGCACTACCACTTGCAAGCAAAGCTGTTGAACGTCTTCCAGAAATTCAAGAAAAACATGAAGGGGTCTATAAAGAATGTGCAAAGGGGAAGAATACAAAGAATACATTTCCAAGTAGCGAAAGAAAGGCAAAAGTAATCTTGAAAACCATCCACTCTGATGTATGCAGACCAATGCCATCAAGCTCACTAAGCAGGTATGTATATTATGTTTCTTTCATTGATGAATTTTCTAGGAAGACATGGATTTACTTCATGAAGAACAAAGATGAAGCTTTCAACGAATTCAAGGAATTCAAATCCTTGATCGAAAACCACACAGAAAATAAGATCAAGACCTTTTCGATCAGATAGCAGCAAAGAATTCACATCAAATGAATTCAAAGACTTGTGCAAAGAATCAAGGATTAAGAGGGAGTTGTCCACTCCTTACAATCCACAACAGAATGGGGTTGCAGAAAGGAGGAATAGAACCATCATGGAAGCTGCAAGAGCAATGCTTCATGATCAAGATCTTCCTATGCACCTATGGGAAGAAGCAACCAGAACGACGGTGTATGTACAGAACCGTACTCCACATAGAGTAATCAAGAACAAGACTCCTGAAAAAGTCTTCTCCAGTAAGAAACCAGAAGTCAGCTATCTTAGAATATTCGGTTGTCCAGTATACATACACATTCCAAAAGAGAAGAGAACAAAACTAGATCCTTCAGGAAAGAAGGGAATATTTGTGGGATACTCTGAAAGCTTGAATCCTTACAAAATATACTTCCCAGGACACAAGAATATTGACGTTAGTAGGGATGTAACATTTAATGAAGACACAACTTACAAAAAATCCAGAAAGAGACCTGCTGAAGAACCCGAAGAATTGGAAGCTCCCAGAATTCATGATACAACCATGAATGAAGAAATTCAAGAAGAAGATTGAGAATTTGAAGAACCAAAAAGACCTGTAGATCCACCTCAGGAAAAGAATCCTCATAAGATAAAACCTGCTTGGGTATGTGAAATTATCCAAGGTGTGGAAATATATGGGGCTCCAGAAGAGAATCACAGAGAAAGAAAGAGAACCAGATCTTGCTCCAGATATTTAGCCTTACTATGTGACTTTATCAAAGAAGAACCTTCCAGTTATGAAGAAGTGGCAGAACGGAAAGACTGGAAGGATGCGATGATCGAATAATATCAATCAATCATGAAGAACGATGATTGGGATGTTGTCCCAAGACCAGAAGGGAAGTTAGTTGTAACTTCCAAATGGATCTACAAGATCAAGCATGCTGCGGATGATAGCATAGAGAAATATAAGGCAAGATTTGTGGCCCGTGGCTTCTCATAGAAGGAAGGAACAAATTATGAAGAAAACTTTGCTCCTGTAGCCATATACACTTCCATCAGATCAATACTTTCTTTGGCTACAGTAATGAAATGGAAGATACACCAAATGGATGTCAAGACTGCTTTCTTGAATGGTGTAGTAGAAGAAGAAGTGTATGTAGAACAGCCACTTGGGTTTGAGACACATGACAGGGAGTCTCATGTGTGCAGACTAAGGAAAGCCCTGTACAGCTTGAAACAAGCACCTAGGACATGGTACAATAGAATTGACAACTTTCTATCCAGCTTGGGCTTTACCAAGAGTAAAGCAGATTCCAACCTTTACTACAAGGTTGAATATGGAAACCCCGTGATGCTTCTACTATATGTAGATGATATATTTGTGATAGGTATGGATGGTTTGATTGTTGATACAAAGAGAAATATTGCTGCCAAGTTTGAAATGAAGGACTTGGGTATGATGCACTATTTTCTAGGTATGAAGGTGTGGCAGAGTGTGGATGGAATCTTCCTTGGACAAGGGAAGTATGCAGTAGAGATCCTGAAGAGGTTTGGGATGATGGACTACAAGGCTATGGCCACACCTATGGCATCGAACTTGAAGCTATTGATCGAGGCTTCATCTGTGTCAGTTGATGCTATGATGTATCGTCAGATGATTAGGTCCTTGATGTACCTGATGAACACAAGACTAGACATTTGCTTTGCTGTTAACACCTTAAGCCAGTTCTTGACAGATCCAAGAAATGTTCACTTGATTGCTGCAAAGCAAATCCTGAGGTACTTGAGGGGTACAATTTATTATGGGCTCAAGTACGAGGTGAATCAAAAGATTAACCTAGAGGGTTATGTTGATTCAGATTGGGTAGGAAGTGCCATCGATAGGAAGAGCACTTCAGGGTGTTGCTTCAATATGGGATCAGGTGTGATCTCTTGGTTTAACAGGAAGCAATCTTGTGTGGCACTGAGTACAACTGAATCAGAGTATGTCATAACTTGTTCAGCTAGTTGTGAGGTAGTATGGTTGTAGAAGCTACTATATGATTTATTTGATCTCTAGATGGATGATACTTGTATACATTGTGACAACCAGAGTTGCATGAAGTTGTCAAAGAATCCAGTGTTCCATGACAAGTCGAAGCATATCGAGATCAAGTATCACTATATCAGAGATATGGTGCAGAGGGGAGCAGTGAAGCTCCAGTATGTTGCGACGGAGGAACAAATAGCTGATGTGTTAACAAAGCCATTGGCAAGGGTGAAGTTTGAGTACTTCAGGGAGAATTTTGGTGTTCTCTAGATCAAGGTTTCCTCCACTACAACAAAAACTGGATTTAGCGTCGAATTTAGTGCCATATTTTAGTGTAATTTTTTCATAATTGTGGTGAACAATCCGGCGCTAAACCAGGCGCTATTGTACATTTTCATAAAACGCCGTCTATTGCATCTTTTTTTCGTCCTTTTTAACATCCATTTTGTGTCCATTTTTGCACCCAATTTTTTGCATCTAATGTTAGGCCTTTATTTGTGCCCAATTTTACAACTTCTATTGCATCTTTTTTCGCGTCCTTTGTTACATCCTTGTTTGCACCCAGTTTCACGCTCATTTTTGCATCCAATGTTGCGTCTTATTTTTCTCCTAGTTTTTCATTGAGTCTTGCACCCAATTTTGCACCATGTTTTACATAAAATTATGTGTCCAATTCTGCATCTAGGTTTGCATCCAATTTTAAGCCCAATATTGCGTCTAGTTTTGCATCAAAATTTACTTATAATGTTGCATCCCCATTTGCATCTAATTTTGTATCTTGTTTTACATCTTTTTTTGTATCCATGTTTGTGCCAAATGTTTCATCTCATTTTACGTCATATTTTTCATCTAGGTTTGCACCTAGTGTTGCATTTCGATTGATGTCTTTTTTTGCATCTATGTTTGAGCCCAATTTTGCACCCAGTGTTGCGCCTAGTGTTGTGCCTAGTTTTGTGCCCATGTTTGTATCTAAT
>LPNX010429950.1:116320-128529 GCA_001517045.1 Pseudotsuga menziesii
TTTTTTATGTATAAATGTGTAAAATGTACATTGATATTATTCATAGTTAAAAGAAGCAGTATACAAACAAACAAACAAACTCATCATATCAAAATCACTCTGAATAAGAGCAACAATCAATAGCACTCACCTTCCTTCACATGACAAATGGACTAACTTTGGAGAATTCTATAAAAGTAATATTTATCCCATCATGCAATCATAACATAGAAATAATTATGTATTTTAACTCACTAAACACACAAGGGATATCTTTTTCATAGGAGGGACTACCCACCTACTTTAAGCTTGGACTTCAATATTTGTCATGGTCAGTGATAGTCTTCATTATTACTTTATATTTTCACCTACAATTTAATCTACCTTCATTCACCATGTCCTAAATCATCAATCTTATAAGCAACAAGCATTGATACTTTGAAAATAAACATATAACACTCCATTCTAGTGTGACTAATGATGCCTATTACAACTAATATTGAATGCAACTACCATTAGTACTTTAAAAATAAACACATACCTCTCCTTCCTAATGACGCCTACTACATCTAATCTACCTCCATGCTCCATGTTCTAAATCTTTAATATTGTATGCAACTACCATTAGTTCTTTAAAAAAAACACATAACACTCCTTCCTATGGTACCTAATGGTACACATTGCCTAAGGATAAATATATGTTGATTTTGCACAAGAAAAATTAATATATACAACATAATCGGCAGTCGCAATGAACATGTAGTGCAAACTTTACCCCTTCCAATATAGGTTACCCCCTTGAATGGAACTACCATTAGTACTTTAAAAATAAACACATACCTCTCCTTCCTAATGACGCCTACTACATCTAATCTACCTTCATGCCACATGTTCTAAATCTTTAATATTGTATGAAACTACCATTAGTTCTTTAAAAAAAAACACATAACACTCCTTCCTATGGTACCTAATGGTAAACGTTGCCTAAGGATAAATATATGTTGATTTTGCACAAGAAACAAAAATATATACAACATAATCGGCACTCGCAATGAACAAGTAGTGAAAACTTTATCCCTTCCAATATAGGTTACCGCCTTGAAATATCTACTTGTTTCCTCTCGCTAGGGTAAGTGAGCGAGGCTATCTTCATTTAATCGTGGTGAACCTAAGAAAAAGAGGTGTAAGATTGTTGCAATCTTTAAAGGTGCTGCAATTTATTAGGGCATGTAATTTTTCTGCAGATGAGGAGTCGCCTTAGCAACCTAAATCATATTCTTGCAAATTGGCTATCCAAGCTAATGGGTGACAAAGTATATGGCAAGTTTCATAAGTGACCAAAGATGGCTGACAACATTTACATAGATAGATTGTTTTCACTACATATTGGAAAGAAAAAGAGAAAAAAGAGCTAATTCATTCACTGCTTACTTTGGAAACATTCAAAGCATTTAAATGTTATACTAGGCAACTTGCACTCTATACAAAAAAGTGATATTGGGCAGCTTATTTGGGTGATTGAATTTGACAGGTCAACAGTGGTTTTGCACCAGCGTCAATGATCAAAGTTGACAAAGTTAGAGTTGCAGATGACTTGATTTCAAGGAGTGGAGCAGTGATCAACCTCAAGCAGAGCTCTTACAAATGATCATCAGGGTACACCTTGGGCAACACACTTCTAGGCATTGTTCATTATACCCCTCACTTGTATAAAAGCATGTAGTCTCATTTCATTGTAGATCTGAATCATCAGTTGAGCACTTGACCTTTTTTTTCCAGGTTACAATGCCTAGATAAAACCCCTTGGTACTTCCCCTCATTCTGAGGATGGTGCCTAGGTTAAACCCTAGACTCTTCATGGCACAAGGCCACATCGACAAAAAGGCTCGAAGCTGTTACAACAATATACTCATTATGAGTTTATTTACACTTGAAACTGCAGTGCTTTCTTCTATGGAGACTTGACGCAACTGTAGAATTTATGCCGGCTGTCACCTCAATGTATGTGCCTCTCGCTTAGGGTTGGTTCAAACTTCATACCAATACCATGGGGGTATCCCTAACGGTACCTACAACTTACAAATAAATTAAACAATAGGATTGGGTTACAGGACTTGGAATTCTATGTTGAACTTAGAACTAGATGAGAAATTAGAGAAGACCAGTGCCTTCCAAAGGATGATGGGGTCAAATTCAAGCTAGAACAAGTGTTTGAAGAGAGATGGAGAGTAAGGGCAAGGCTTCCAAAATGGAAGAATCTTGTCACACAAACAATGTAACTCGAATATTAGGGTTTGTTGCTGATGACAACCTTGTCTTGGCTTCTATGAGGAAGCTAAGGAGTGGATTTCACACTCTATAGATCATTAGGGGCTTGGAGGGCTCACTGAAACCTGCAATAGTTCATGCAGATCAGATGTAGTGACATTCAAAATCTGCAAACTAACCTAACAACCTGAACAAAAAAGGGGTCAAGAATACACTATTCAAATGTCAAATACATAGAAAACAGGAAATACATGTGGATCAATGAACTAGCTTTATTCAAACTGTCAATCTGGAATTACAACGACCAACCTCTGGGATTCAACTTTTTACAATGAGGATCTAACCTTATTTTAGAGGCCTCAAATGACTTAAGTCAATGCGCCCTAGCCCTGAGTGGATGTGAACAACACCAAGTGTCAGACAGAATATGTCATGCATATGATTGACCACAGATCGATCCCTTCCATAGCTGTGCCTTCAACTTTCTCACTGATAGATAACTGAATGGTTGAAAGTGGTGTAAGAGCAAGCGCTGAAGTAAACTTGGGTTAGTATGCATGCTGTCCACACACTGCACTTTATCAATTGTTAGTTAATCTTCTGTGTATACAGTTGTTAAACTACTTGACTTCCATTTCTATTGTGAGCATGCAGTTATCTCTTAGATCAGGTAAAGATTTGATATGCATGTACATATCCCAAAGATAACCCCACTTTACAAGCAGTGTTGATAATCTAAAAATGGCATAGCCAGTTAACTAAAGTTGCACCCTGTATGTTAACTAAAGATAGACGCCTCCTTTATCCATGTGTGTGCCCCCTAACTATTGTATAACTGCCAGTATAATAATAATTATAATAATAATCTATTTTTAAGGCCACCGCCAAGTGAGACACCAATTTCGTGTATGAGACCCCCTTGTTTGTGGGACAAGGGACTCCCCCTGCACAGTGATTTAACCAATGTTCCCCCAAGTTTCCGGGACGCGGGGGCGGGGAAACGCACATTGGGGACGTGTGGAGACCAGCCCAAAATTTTAGCGAAATTCGGGGGGGCGAGGGGGCGGGGGGGCGTCCAAGTTTTAATAAAAAATAATATTATAAATTATTAACTCCCAGCAATAAAAGTTCAATGATTCATCCCATGTAAACTACTAAAAGAGGGGGGGGGGGGGAAGGGCGGGGGGGCATCTGGGAACCCCCCAGTTTCAGGAGGGGGCATCTAGAAGCCCCCCAGATTCAGGAGGGGGCGGGGGGGCGTCTGGGTGCCCCCCTTCACAGGAGTGCACTGCAGAATAGGGGACGCGCCCCCTTGTGCGTTTCCAAGAGTTTCCTAATTTTGGGGACACTGGGAAACGTTTCCCCAGAAGCGCCTGGGGCGCAGGGGGCGAGGGGGGCACGTCCCCAACCCTGGGGGAAAGTCCCCGTGTAACACTGATATATAGTCTCCAAGAGAGAGGACAATTTATCTAATAATGTATTTATAAATTTATTTAAAAAAATATTAAATAATTAAAATGCCAAAAATAAATTATAAAACAATAAAACAAATTTCTAATAATATATTCATAAAAATATCACCCTAACTAAAATATAATATTATAACTAATTACTAAAATTTATATTACAAAATAAACCTAATTTAAAACTAATCTAATATTTGATATTTATAAATAAAATATAAAAATTATCATAAATTTTAAAGCTTTAAACTTTTAAAACGTAAAACTATAATTCTGAACTGAGTATGTACAAAATTAAAAATATAACAATAAAATTTAAATAGTTTTTATGTGCTAAAAATGTAAGTAAATTTACCATATTCGTATTATGCCAAATATTCAGCAATTTTCAAACTGTCTCTGAATTTCCGTACAGAAAGTCCAATACAGTCGATTTAAGCTACTATGTTCTTAACTTTGAAGCATATATTAGAAGGCCCTAAGGTTGTACAGGGACACATGGAACAATTTGAATATAAGGATGGAAGCTTGCAATCAAATCTCTTATCCTGAACCACGCAATTTCTGATTACATTGGTATTTTGATGAATGAAGAGCTGATGATCAGCAAATTCAGTTTTTATATTTCTGAGCTTGACAAACTAAAGCTGTCTATATGCCTTCCACAGCTGATCAAAGATATACCTGACTATGCGGAAAGAGTTGAAGAGTTTTGCAAACAGACTTCATGCAGTGTGACAAAAGCAGAAAGTGCAAATTGTGGGGAGTGCCTCAGACTTAATCCAGGGCAATAGCAAGGCATTTGTGCAAGCTGAGGAGGAGATGCCCAAATATGACGATCCAGGCAGCCCAGTTGTTGATGTTAATTTTAATTTTGAAGTAAATCACTGCGTAAACTCATGTGAATAGTTTCAAATAGATAAGTTAACTAGTGTTGAACTTTTTATGACAGTTTATGTTTATCTACTTGCACTCCTTTTTTAGAACTAAGAGGATAGGTCTCTCGAAGACCAAGCACCCATAAGCTTAAATGCTGATGCTTAAATGATAAATGCATCAACAATATGTAAATACCTTTCTATCTTAGAATGAAATTACGATTTTTCCAAGGAAAAAAACTCGAAGCATACACCGCACAAATGATGTCATTGCTTTCTTCTTATCTATTAGCAACATCTCCACCAACAAGTTACATATGTAATGTGATGAAAATATTTAAAGATGCACAATTCTGCAGTGCACATCTTTACTGAAAATTGGACTGGCTACAAATCAATCCCAAGACCTGACCCTAGTCACTGGGCTCTACCACTGACCTACATGCCCGTCTATAACAGGCACCCTTAACAGAGGATTGCTGCTAGCAGCAATATTCTTATTTAAGGCCATTTCCAATAGAAAGATAATTCTGATGGCATACTGGACTGATAAATTTTGGTTTTCACTGCATTTTGTTAAAGATTTTTTTGAAGGGTAACATCAAATAATTTTGACTAAAAGTTGCTGGTTGGTTGGTTTTATAAGTTACCTCACACAAGAAATATCATTTTTTTTCACTTCCAAAAACACTTTTGATTTTATTTTTTAACAAGCACCGCTAAACAGCCCTTAGAAGTACATCAGCAATGTGGCATGTCTAATCTCTCCTATTCCACTTCTACATTGAAACACAGAAGATCCTCACACCACTATTGCCTGCCCTAATGGGACAGATAATGAAACGGATCCACGGAGAATAGGAACATTTAAAACAAGAAAGGAATAGCAAATAGAATCTCACCTCCTTCTTGCCCAACTATCAACAGTCCACCATCTTTTTTGTCCACTTTAGATAATACATCCACAATTGGAGTTGCCTCTTCCATGGCCAGAAAGGATATGCTTGACGTTTCTATCTGGAATACAGGATAGGCTTGCTTACAGTTAGAGGTCCATAAATCGAGTGAAAGTACATAATAAATCGAGTGAAAGTACATAATGGCAAGCATGCATCTAAAGCAAACAAAACCATAAAAGATTGAAAAAAAATCTACATGTATAACTATGAGTTTGCTAAAGGTGGAACAACATTTAGCGAACTCATAGTTCTTTTTTTGCAAGGAACAACCTTGTGGAAAACCTCCAAGTACTTCCCCATGATTCATGAATGGTAAACGTGGTAAACCATCAGCCTTTATTATGAAGCTTAACCCTGAAGGGATCAAGAGAGTCGAACCCATGACTTCCCCAACCTTGGAGGGAGAGATCTCACGTCTATGGTCTGGCTCATGACTGCTTGAGCTAACTCTTGGGCTTAGGCACTCATGTGTTACCACTGTCACTTGCTATATTTTCAAGCCCTGTGTACCCATATGGTCCTTTGTGGACCATATGTCTTGCTTGCCTACTTATTACAGGAAGAAGACAAAACCCAGCCAATTTGCTTTCAACTTCACTGAACAAAAAGAAAGAGTCCCTTTGTCTTAGCGGTACTTGTATTGACAAAATTTGTCTGTCCTATGATGTAGAAGTAACCTCTTTAGTCATGCATGATTGTAGTAGAAACAATTGACACCATTAAGTTGGACATCATAACTAGCCTGGAACATAGAAAATAGATTATTGGGCATATCATAAGCCATCCATAACTCACCAATATAGATTTGAAAGAATAACATGTCTGAGATAGTCTTAGTCAATCTCATAAGTATTTGGAAGGTTCTAATGCTTTTGTCTTCACAATAAAACGGGCATGACATTCCAAATTTACGAGAGTACATATGACAATGGTTACAAGGTAGGAATGGCATTTGAAATCAAAAGACTAAACAAATGCAATAAAGTACAGCATACAAAAGGATCGGGAAAAAAATCTGCATGTGCATTAAAAAATGTCGAAAAGTTACTGAACAAAGCTAATATTCACCATGCATTACATATGAATAAATAGGAAAACAAGAATTTAAATTTTAGAGTTTCAAAATTTCAAGATATGAAATTCAAAAATCAGTATATAAATTTTGACAGGAAATTCTTAGGCAAGAGCCTTGCAAGTCTATTGTTTCCCTGACATGAGATAAAATAGGACATTAGGACATAAACATAACCAGTTGAACACTTTATGCAATGGCTACGCGGATATGTATCTGAGTCAATGGTCTAACTATCCACACAAGAAGCTTTTAAACAGAAAGGTCAGGTGATTATTCAGTACAAAATATTGCAAACAGAGAAGTGATATCACTACTATCGTGGCTCCACAAGTAAATTACTAGAAAAAATAGTCTAAGAACTTGTTACTTGACTCTTAAAATTGCAATAATAATAGTTATATGTTGAGACGGGAACCTTTTCCAGCGTTCTATATGTATTTCTGCAAAGTATGAAAACGAAGGGCCGAATGACCAGCCTAATTGTTTAATTGTAAGAACCTAAGTAGGAAATTAAAGCTTAGTGATGAAAAAATTTGTCCTAATAGTACATATTGTTGTAATAGAACCCAAGAAAATGAATTTTCCTTCGAGGAATTGCAACAATGTTGAAGGAAATAAATCAGCCGTCAATTAAAGGCCTGGTTGTTTATATCTGCAAATAGATTGTTATTTTCTGCTATGTATGGTCTTAAGAATCATAAATTTACACTTCTTTAATTCTCCACTTTAGCACCTTAATTCTCAGTTGTAAGTCCTAAATTGCTGCATGTGTTTGATTTTTTTTCCATGTTGGGCTTTTCCTGCTAGCTAGGGCTGGCATTAAATCATTTTTAATTGCTTCCCAGGACCTGCGACTAGAGATTGCAGGTATAGAGTAGAACAGTGCTGCCAACGGAAGTCGGGAAGTTCATCCAGGGTCAATCATGAGATAATCATCCTGATTCTGACAAAAAGATTCCTTCTTTCAGTTGATATATGTATTTCTGAACTAGACTATGGTCGGGCTGTAAACAAGTATATCACCATGGCTTAGTTGGCTATTTCCTAGGTCATGTCCCACCTAAGGTTGTTATCCACAACTAGATCAAAGAAAGCTAGGATCCTCATGCCTAGAGAGAGGTGGGTATAAGAAACCTGACCAAGGGCATTTTTGAATATGCCATACCCAATGCCCTAAAATCGATTCTGAGCTTGCCCAAATAAAAAACCAAAAAAACAGTAACCAAACCAATTTTAAGCACAACCACATAAAAGATTCAATGCTAACAAATCAGATTACTAACATCCACGGCACAACAGATCAAAGATTAACTAGCATACCCAGATGCTAACAGAACATTCGCGATGGATTTGAATTGATTTCAATAGAGATCCAATCACAAACAGTGAACATAAAGAGCCCTACATCTATCTAATACAAACTACCATAAATTTCGCACTATTCCCAAATGGCAGCATGTCAATTCCCAGCGCCTTGAAATGAATTTCAAGCAAAACAAAATGAATAAATCTACATACATACAGACACATAGACGAATTAACAGAAACCAAAACATACCTTGTATCTATTTACCAAGTTCTTCCACTTGCATTTGCACTGCTCGGAGCTCCTCCTGAAACCCTTCTCCTTCATCCTCAAAGAAATGAGCTCCCACAGAGTCTTGTTCCTCTCTGTCTGAGTGAAATCCTTCTCAAGCTCAGCCCTGATTGCAATGAATTCCTTGGTCTCATTGAATCCCCATTGAGGAATCCTATCATCCTTCTTGAGGTTGTTGTTAAGACCACCACCGCCATTGTTTGTAAGAAGGCTACTGTTATTGGATCCTCCAAGGTAGTCTCTCACGGAAATTGCAACAGTGGGAGTTAACTGCAGAGGCAGGGAGGCCATCACCCCCAATCCCATGCCTTCGACTTCTCCACCACCGCTCATCATCATTTTCGCTTGCTTTAAATATTGATCTTGGAACAAAGGATAGAAGTGCAGATGAAATGCCAAATAATGAAATTGGTTCTGGCAGAAGACAGCGCAGAGGAAATCTCGTCGTGAGAGGTTTTTGATAGAGACAGGGCCGTGTGGTAGGGTTTCTCATTTCATATTGTGCCTGATTCAAAACCTCTTTTTGATGAGTCCGATGCTAGGGCCATCGGAGATCTCAAATGGATATTATTTTTAATAAACCATACCCTTCCTTTTATCTCGTTTCTTTTTGCCAGGATGCCTTTTAATTCATGCCAGTGATCCACATGTTGATGCCGAGTTTCAATGAATGCCAGATGTTGCTACAATGAGAATTGCATATCTTCTTCAATGATCCTCGCATCTCTACGTTTTAAATAGAATACTCACATACATACGCTTAAATTGTCCATACCCTTTATATGAGGCTTCTCTCCTGGATTATTTTGGTATTGCTCTAGGTGCTCTAAGTGTTGTTCATATTCAGTTGCAATATGGGTTATGAAGTAATATGTAATTTTTAAGCTTAGCTTTTCCATGTGAATGTGTAATGGAAAATATAAAATCAAATGCCAAAAATTTAAATACAATTACACATGTTTACATAGCTAAACATAGCTCTAACCTCCACACTAAGATATCTTTAGTCTATTCAATGGATATGGGAAAAATGAATCTAGATTTTGAAGACCGAGAATGGTTCTTAGTCTCTAAATAACATAAGAAAGGTACACAAATTCCTTTATGCACTACACAAGTCTTCTCATAATGAAGGGCTATGTAAAATGGCATGGAGTCACACCTCTACAGGGGTTTTTGACACTTGAGTTGGATATGGATGCCATTATAATGCCTAAGCAACATGGATGGGTCATTGATACTTGACAATCATCGGTGAATGAAAAAAAGTGCATTATGATGTTTTTGAAATTTTGAGGATCCCTCCCTTTATAACTGGTTTTTGGACTTCGGAGTTGATATACGTGCAATGAGTAGGTTCTATGCAATGGAAATGGTTGTTGAGGGATAAACGTGGTAAGTAGGGAAACACTAGCTTTCCTCTCTAATTGAACCTTTTTTATATTAGTAATTATGAACGAAACCTATAAACCGTGACACAATCCCTCTTTAGGGTGTCTTTGGCATTTGATTTGAATTCATCTTCCATTATGATATTTTGGGCACTTTGGATGGGCCTTGAGTCCTTGAACATACTAGGGGAAGAAAAAGGAGCCTCGATCCCCGACCCTTACTTCCTGTGATTCCGTGGAAAAATCCTCAAACCAGCACATATGAACTATGCATGGTATTACTAACCTCAAAACTTAGTACATGGGAACCACTACTAGGTTGGTTGTGAACCAAGAATATGTATGAAGGTCTAATGAGGATTGTGGGAGTGTAAAAGGGCATTAAATGAATCTTACTTCTCTCAATCACCATGAAATACACTTATACCTATAAACCATATATATTTTTGGGGGGATCTATACAACATAAGTGTTTCTTAAAGAGACATTATGATTTCTTTTCTATAGTTGATGGTTATTTGGGTGAAAATAGTGCTCAAAGAAGGATATCAAGGGCCTTAGGCATTTAAAAACATTTCTCAAGCTCAAGCATCATGAAATTTGCACTAAAATGCCACATAGGACCTCTATATGTTGTCTTTACCCTTTAACTAGGATATGAGCTTCATTAATTTGTTTGAGATAGCAAAGATGGATCTAGGGTATTAAACGATGGATAAAAGGAAAAACAAGGACCTTACAGAAGAAATGAACCTTATAACCCTAAGAAATACTAAAGAAAGACAACAACTATGAAACACACACTCCTAGTGGGTTCTTTCACTTTCGAGTATGATCCAAAATGGATCAATACATATTTTTTCATTATTTTAGTTATTTTTGGATCAAAAGATTGGGTGAATTGATTTGATGGGCCCACTTTAGGGACAACTCTCACTTTGTATATTTGGGGTTTGGAACCTTACGAGGCCTATTTTTGAAGGCTTACATGGTGTTTTTTGGGTTCAAAAGATCATCACTTACACAACTCCCTTAACACAATTCCACACTTAGATTCCTTTCCAACGGTGCAAGATTCATCTTAATCGAAGTCCATATGAAGGAGTTATGCCTTTTGCAAGCTAACCTATCTAGTTGACCACCATGATACCATGTGGATTCCTTGTGATCTCTCATTTCTCACACATGAAAAGTTGGTTATGTGTGGAAATTCAAGGACATTTTAGAAGGTACAAAACCCTAACCCTAATCAAGAATCAATGAATGAAAAAAACCTAAAAATAACCCTATATGACTATGAGGTTACATTAAATACCGAGGCATTAGGAGAAGAGGGGGCTCCATTCTTATGACATTATTGTATTGTTCCATAGTTGAGTAATAATAAGGGGGTATATATTAGAGTAAAACAAAGGGAGTAGGAGATCCTATAGTAGCAATTTATGGCTTGGATTTTCCTCATAATGGGTTATCCTAGGGTAAATCTTATGTCGATCTTGTGTCTATATTTTCTCTAGTTATTTTTCTTTCAGTCCCAATTTATTTAGCATTCAATAGAAATATGCTAATACAAATAATTAAGTTGTAAAATCCATTGTGACAAACTGTTCCAAAGGAATATACATGGAAATTTATGAAACATATTGTTATGAGGGAAATTTTCTTTAGGTTTTTGTGGGAAATTGCAAGATTTAGTGGTGGAAAAATTCCTCAAACCCTAAACACGGTGGACACATATAGCAAAAAACTTTTAGGTGATTATGAGCAAGAATTTGAAAAACTAGAAATACAAGTCACTAATATCTCATGCAACATGTCTATCCTCACCGTATCTCTAGAGAGAAAGTTTGCACCTTCTTGTGATTTTGGAGGCTCTCGCTTAGATATTGGATTAGAGTGGAAAGAAAAATATTCATCCGCTAGTAGTGGAAAATCCTATGACGCAAGGGTTGTGTTGTGCGGTGATGAGCTACGAACTCGACTTCCCAATCATCCACCACTCTACGCACACTTATGTGGATATCGTCTCTATACCCAATAGAAATGGAACGACAGAATGTTGTTTGGCCTTGTTCTCCCCTCGAGTTGCTACCCATGTGAGGCATTGCATGGAGTCTAAGCGACATTATCAGTGAGTGAATTACTTGCTTGTTGTTTCTTTCTCTCTATTTGGCTTGAGATATGGAATTCCTAAATTCAATGGAGTGGTCGTAGAGGATGCATATTATAATCTACTGCTCGAGCCAAGTCCGTACAAGGCCATCGAGCAGGGTGACCAAGTAGCTGATCTGAGCGCTGCCGAGCTTTAAATTCTTGTTATGTGTTGAGAGAGGCATCAAAGACAAAGCCTATGCCAGGTGACTGATGGTACAGGGTAGAGTGCCTTCCAAGATGGATCCACTAATACATTTGGTCAGATTTTTCCATGAAATATTTCCACGTTTTGAACATTCGTGGATTAATACTTCATTTTTTTTATAATGGCGGAAAAATCTTGGCAATATTGACGTTTTTAATTTTAGAGGAACTTTCGTCTCTATATCGACGATATATGGCTATCTTTGCACACCCGCCAAACCAATGCTAGCTTTCAATGCGC